>MDKI01103828.1:0-40988 GCA_005239505.1 Nicotiana paniculata | reverse complement strand
ACACATAAAAATTATAAATAAAGGCTAAAATACTAATCAAATAAACTGAAATATAATATATATACAATAACTAACTTTATAAAGTGAAATACACATACAAATTAAATAATAAAGGCTAAAATACTAAATAAGTAGAAAAAAAGGAGAAAAAAAATTTTGATGGACGGGAACAAGATGAAGAAAGAAGAAAAAAAAAATGAGAAGAAGAAAGGAGAAGAAAGGAGAAAGAAGAAAAATTACCTGGAGCTTCTTTGTTGAAGTCTTGAACCATAGCAGCAATTGATTTTGAGAGAAAATGGTCTTTACTTAGGTTAGGGTCTGTTTTGTATAATAAAAAAAATAGACCCAAATTTTTTTTTTAAAAAAAACTGACCCAAACTTTTTTTTTCTTAAAACTGACCCCTCCACCACAAAAGCGAGCGCTTCGTGTGGTCGCCTCGCCTCAGGCATGGAAAAGCGACAAGGCATCGCTTCGCATCGCTTCTCGCTTTAAGCGATCGCTTCGTCGCTTTTTAAAACACTGCCTTTACAAAAGTTACTTCATCCCAATTTATGTGATGGTATTGACTGGTACCGAGTACAAAACAAGAGATAGATTTTCTTAAATTTATGGTCTAAAACATGCCAACAACATTTTTGTTGCTATAAATTATTTCATTAAGGGTAATATGGTGAAAGTTTAAAGTTAAATTTTCTCTAAATATAGAAAGTTGTCATCCTTTTTGGTACAAACGTAGACCTAGATGATAACAAGGCCTTTCATCCTCATGAAGAAGTAGAGACCTGGCTTTCATTTTATCCGTTAAAATGTAAGGTTTACCTTTTGTTATTGAGAATTGGCTGGGTATAGCGGGGAGGAGTTTGACAATCTAGTTGCATATCAGCTAAAAAGGAAAGCTTCACATAAAATGGGACAATGGGAATGTAAACAGGTCAAGTTTAATACTAGAAACAAAAATATATCCAAGTTTCTCCAGTTTAAAATCAAACTTAGATTATACACCATATATCTCATTTTTAATGCAATGAATGAAGCAAATCATAAAGTATTAATCCCGCATTACAATCCAACGATTATTAATTCCAGTATCACAATCCTGCATTATGATCCCATCATAATTTTGTCCGCAAAGAAACAACCATCAAAGGGTTTGAAATTGCAGTCACAGAATCATTATAAATACTTTGATAGTAGTAAAAGCTATAATTTGGTGCACAGGTTTAGGAGGGACTTATACATGATCTATGTGCATACTATCAAAGGGAATCAACATCAGAGGGTGGAACTTCAACATGGCATCAGAGCAGGCAGGGTTTCTGAGTTTGACTCTCACTGCCACTCATTATCAAATGCCAAAAGATATCCATGTTTTAGATGAGATAGTCACACACTTCAACGGTACTCCTGAATAAACTCATGACACAATGAGCAGTAAAAACTTTACCTTAGCCTTACTAATCATTCTGGCTCCATTCATTGCAGGACTGCTTTGATGATTGGGAGAAGATACATCAAGATCAGCATCATATTCAAAAATGCCGTCCCCAAATAATTGAGATAAGATACTTTGACAAGTTTCTCGATGGGTGGAACTAGACATATCAGCCGCATGTAATTCTACTGTTAGCAGCTTCAACAGCCATGCCCTCTGAAGAAACAAGGGAGATGTGAGACAAATAAATTAGATCAGGTAAGCAAACTTGGATAAAAATTTGAAGCATATTCACCTTGTTAAATAGAGGAAAGAAGGAAGAACTACTAGCTCAAAAACAGACCTGATGAAGGGAACTGACGCGAAGTGCCTGACTACTATTCCTTTTGGGTAGTGGAGCAATACCAATTACATCCAGATGCTGTAAAGATAAAATTTAAACAAACAACTGAGACAACATTGATCAAGAAGACAGTTTTCTAAAATGTGAATAGATAACATAATTTCAATCTACGCATTAGTTGATATGCACCTTCACAAAGAACCAATACTTTTTGGTGCTTAACAAATCCATCATAGGACCACAAGTCAGGGGATCTGTACATAACTCATAAAGAAGCTGCATATAATAACCAATTATAAGCTCACCAAAGTTAAAGGAGTTATAGCAGTTTTCAAGAATATAGACTGACAAAGCCTCTGCGGCTTAAAGTCATTAGACAATCCCTTTTCACATGAAAAGGCATTAAACAAGAACATACAAATTACAATGCAATACGATGGTCAAACCATTAACCTGAAACGCAAATTCATGGAGAAAAGCATTGACATCAGGCTTCAAAAGATTTTCCAACACATCAAGAATGACCTTCAAGCAACTGCAGTACAAAGAAAGGAATTTCAAG
The DNA here is from genome assembly GCA_005239505.1 of Nicotiana paniculata. NCBI lineage: Eukaryota > Viridiplantae > Streptophyta > Magnoliopsida > Solanales > Solanaceae > Nicotiana > Nicotiana paniculata. Next base: position 38,650 of record MDKI01103828.1, on the reverse strand, counting down.
CCCTTGAGTAAACAAAGGAGCACGGGAGTAGAAAAAACATCTCAATTGAATAGAACCTATAGTGAAATTTTGGCTGAAGCATGGTCCTCTCCACAGGGCTATCGACATCAAATTTGAGTAATAGATGTGCGATATTCGGGGCAGGCCGGCTAATATTATCAATAAGTAGCTGCAATTGAAACCGGAGAATCAGTCAATTATCCTAACCAAAATTTAGAAGGAATTAGAAGGAAAAGAGCACTAGCTTTGACCGGTTTCATTCTTTAAAATCAAAAGTGAAGATAATTAAAAGTATTAATTAATTTTTTGAAAGAAGACTTTATGGATATCCAACATCAAGTGAATGCTGGTGAGGATGTACAATATAGCACCATTACATTATGTGCTCAAACAATCATGGCTTCTACACCATTAAATGAAGCCATATTACACCAGAAAGAAAGCGAAGAAACACATCTGTTATTGAGTAAAGTTTTTTTATTATAAGTTTTATAAAATCAGCAGCACTAAGAAAGTGCTGAATTACATACAAGTGAACAAATAACCAAAAAAAAAAATCTTGTTCTAATCTTATAGGGATTCTAAGAAGCTAAGTATTGATTCTGCTTCTTCTACGAATTCCTTTTTGCACCAAAATGAAAACAAAAGTGTACGCTTAAATTTGATTTGCTGGATTGAGCATTCTTTGGCTTCGAAACATCTGGCATTTCTTTCCTTCCATACGGTACACAAAATACATGCCGGTATTCCAGCATGTATTTGACTGTAGTTACAAATACTTTTCAGGATGCTACATCTATGCCTAAGTAAGAACATCTCTTTTTATTCAAACAGATAAGGCAAAGTCGTTCAAGGAATCAGAAGCTTTGGAAAAAGATACTCCCTCCATCAAAATTTATGTGATGGTGTTTGACTAGGCACGGAGTTTAAGAAAGAAAGGAAGATTTTGAAACTTGTGGTATAAAACAAGCCTTAGAATTTATGTGGCTATAAGCCATCTTATTAAGGGTAAAATGAGAAGTTTTAAGGTAAATTGTTCCTGAATATAAAAAGGTGTCATTCTTTTTGGGGCAGGCTAAAAAGGAAATAGTGTCACATAAATTTGAATAGAGGGAGTACAACACCACAACTTAATTTCTTCTTAATGTTCCAAGTTCAGGAACCCACTGATTATGATTGCCTAAACAAAGAAAAAGAGAACTTCAAACCTTTATTAAAAAAAGGAGAGAACTTCAAACTAATAAACAAGACACGGGGAAGCTTAATATTTAAATTAGGGGTCAGGACTCAAAAAACTCGCGAAGGAGGGAAAGGGCATGCTACGTTTAGTAAGGAAAAATAAATGTATAGGTTACAAATATAAAATGCAGAAATATGTGAAATTGAAAGCACATAACAGTTATAAAAGCTAACTGCAGAACTACAACATATCACAGTGGGCAGACACTTATCTTGACATCCCAAGGGAACACATAATATTTCCATTTCTAAATATATATTGTTAATGAGGAACTAAGATATTGGATCAACATATGCAATTACCATAGCAAGTTCTTAGAAATTGATGCTATTGATTGTGTTTAATCATAGTTTCTCAAAAATATCTCATTTTATTTGCATATTCTGCATATAGCAATGCAGTCCCTTCTTAAAATGTTATTGGAAGTCCTTTTCTTCGAAGTTAAACTAGAAGGTTCAAGTTCCTCTAATAGTACATTGTCTAAGTAGATTAGGGTTACAATTATACAGTATCATACCAAGTAATAAAGAATACAGATTCCACCTCATTCAATGCTTCAGTTAAACATTCCAGTCATTTTATGGCAAATTTTGCCCTTCTACCAACTATTCTATATTGCATCCTTCTCCGTCATTCCCATCAGTCCAGTGAAACTTGGCTAAAGAATACAGGATCCCTATTTGCTAGATTAAAATCCTCTCACCTTCCAATTTTGAAGGTGTTAGATCCAGGAACTTACTTGCAGTATGAGAACACCTGAATCTTCACGGGAGTCCTCAATAATTTGACATTCTTCAGATCGCAGCTCTAAGCAGGCAGCATAATCCTCAATCAAGCTCCCTGCAGCATTGGATTTTATGAGCAACTGAACAAGCCCAACCATGCGAGAACTGCCATAAAGCACCATCAACGTCAGAAATAGGTACTGTAGCATGAGACAATGCAATCCTTTCTTAATTCCAAATATAATGCTACATTTCTTCTTTCAGTTGCCCTAAAATAGTTTGTGCTTTCAGTAAAAACTAATTACAAGGGAAAGAAAAAAGGTGGGAAACTGTAAAAGGTAAATGCCCACATTTGAGTTGGTAACAGAAATATCATTGGCGTGAAGGAACAGAACTTCAATCAATGCATTTAATCATGTTGTTTGAACAACTGGGACTAAGAGAATGACAAACATTTGGGGATAAGGAAGTAGAAATGAAAAGGCGAGGATGAAAGTATTACCTAAGGATGTTCATTATTTTGATAGAGGATTGTTGAACACGGGGCTGCAAATCATATCTGACATACTCCAATAAAGCCACAACTTGGTTCTGATCTTGTGAGAGAATGACATCCAGAGGCTGCATAAACAAGGGGCACCAGTTAGACAATGAGATGACAGCAAATGAACGCAACAATATGCAGCCAAACAACTCGACCAAATCATATTTAAGTTTCAGTGCATACATACGATCACATGCAGCATGTTTCATTTTAAGAATATTCATTGTAGTAACATTGATTCGTTTAATATCATTTTTTTGAAACTGGTAACTTTTCTATATTTCATATGTAGCAAAACAGTACTTAGGTAGTAACATTGATTCGTTTAATATCATTTACTCTCCATCTACGAAAATATTACCCTAATGTTCTTCCACGGAAATACCTGTAACTACTCGAGAATTGAACATTAAAAAGTGCTGCTAGTGGCAAAGACAACATGTTACACTGTAAAGTGGCATTGAAAGTAAGTAAAACTAAAAGCATGGCCAAAACTATTCCTGTATTTTCTGGCCACTATGGAACCAGTGTCCACTTGAAAAAAGGTTCAAAAAACATGTTTGCATAAAAGCTTATTGGAAAATAACGTTACAAGGTCTCTATGGAAAAAAGAAATTGTCTTAGCAGAAAATACAGCAAAAAAGGAGGTGGCAGCTACCCATCCATAAGAAGTGTAAGAGACCTAGAATATATACCCAAAAAAACTAGCTGACATTCAAGAAACCAGATTCTAAATCATTTAATATAACAGAACTAAGAAAGTGCGTCAAGAGTTACAGATAGTGAAATTTCTTCTTTTATGATATTTTAAAGTCACCCGTCCTAGATTCAGTATCTTATGATTGGTCTTGTATTAATATCTACAGCCCTATGTTGGCCGCTCTTCACTATCCACCTGTAGTGAATGATTTGCTCAATCATCTCCCAGACCAATGTTTTTAAAAGCGAAAAGCACAACAAAGCGACAAGATACATAGTGCTCGAAGCGAAAACCGAGAAGAAAAGCGCACGCTTCTTCAAAGGCAAATGCACAATTATGAGAAACTAAAGTATATCAAACATTCCCAAAGACAACAAAAACTAATTTTTTTGAGAAACAAAATTGAAGTCTAATTGATTTCAGCATCCAATATACAGTAATGCCGAGGTTAATCCAACTCCTCAAAGTTCAGATTCAAAAGAACGACCAATTGTGATTAGAATCATACTTTTTGCACCATTGTTTGAAGCCCAAACTTCTCTAAAGCACATGGCTTTATCAAAGAAGCAATAACCCCTTGTTCCACATTTCTTCAATGCTTTAAACGACGAAGCGATGGCTCTTAATTAGATTCGCCATCTCTGTTCGGATGATGCAATGTTCTCACGAAAAATAGTTTCCAAACCTTGAAATTATTCATCATGTTCAATTGGAATGAATAAAATTGGTGAACAACTATGTTGCTCCCTATTTAATCCCAGTAGCTTGAGGGAATAATCGAGCAGATTTCTCACAGAAAATAACAGCTGCCCTCAGGGGAACACAATTATTCTCCATTTTAATGTATGAGAAAAAAATTGTCAACATTATACACAACCATTGACCCAAAAAAATATTTCATCAAATTTCCCATCATGCAAAACAGAGACTAAAACTTTTGGTATTGACATGTTTTATTATGAACAAGCATAGAATAAATAAAACAATTTGAATAAAAATAAAACGGGTAGTGTCAATTAACATGAACAGTCCCTACATATATCAGACCAAAGTGACAGCATCTATGCTCCCGTTTCAACTAATTGCAAAGAAAACAACCACTATGACGCATTACAATTGGTATAGGCAGGAATCTGCGAATAGTGGTTACAATAAAATTAGCAGAACACTATATTCATTCAAGTTAGCAGCTTCTTCCAGTGGAGGTGAGGCTACAGAAAAGAAAAAGCAGGAAACTCGAGATGAAGTTTAGGATCCTTACTTGATACAAAGGACGCCAAAAATCAGACACAGCTAAATCTTTCTCCAATACGAGATTTACAATTTCCAAAGAAAGCAGGACAGCCTTTTCAAGAAGTTGCCCATAAATTTGACTTGTTCGTTCACCGATTAGATAATTGACTCCTGGTGAAAGAATACTCATGATATTCCGAAACACAGTTTTACCACTCATAAAATCCTGCGTAACAGCAAAACGAATTTACATAACTCATGTTGCCAACGATAAGTATGGCAATAGTAACTTATAGCGTGCAAATAATAGCAAATACTTGCTAGATATGAATAGGACAAAGAGACACCAAAACAAAATCAGATTGCATCAACAGGACAAAGAGACACTAAAGTAAAGTAACAGAGTAGTTTGAGGAAGTAATACTTTCATCAATTCTATTAAAGGCAGCTGCATCTGCAGTGGAGTAGATTGCCCTGCTTCTGATAGCTGAGATTGGTCCACGACACTGTCAATATCCTCATCTCTGATACTATACATGCTCAGCATCCTGCATATAACATTATTGGACATGAAAGTCAGCAACTTCTTTCATAAATCTATAAGTAAATCTAAAACCCCTCATAGACAAGGCCCAAGAGAGAAAAAGATAAAAAAAAATGGACAGAGAGCCATAGAGGAAATTGAGACAAGACTTACATCTGGAAATGTTTGAGGCAAGCTATGACAAGTTGCCACTTCTCACACGGATCAGCATAAGCTCTCTGTGGGAATGGCCCAAAGACATGATCATAAATGAATTTAAAGATGCCAATGAATCTGGAGAGGTGTAGCTCGGAATGAGAAATAATACAATTCCCGAAAAATACTAACTAGAAACCATGATATGGTACATGTAATAGCCAAAAGCCCAATACCTATGCCCTCTATCACTAACATCCTTTTCAGCAGCAATAAGTGTATTCAACAAATTAATGAATGATATAGTTGAAGGGTATTGCTCCCTCCTAGCTTCAATTTCATTCAGCTCAAATCGCATATCATAAACCTGCAAGAACCAAGTTTTGGATGAGATAGTTCCCCTTTAAAAATAGACAAAGCAGAGGGAAGATGGGAGAGAATAAGGAATTGCCTTGGGAAGGCAAATGACAATGCATTAGACCATGAAAAACAGTCGCCTTATCAGAAAAAGCAAAATTGCATCTTTATTCAAGCAGAGTGATGGTCTAATCTTTTCATTTATTCCAGCGGCCACCCACCCATTCCAACCCCTCCCAGCAATACAGATCCAACAGAATCGAGCTCTACTTAATAAAATAGATTGACCTCTTGTACACGGGATTTTTCCAACTTTATTAAAAAATGATTACTTTATTATATATAAAAATAAGACACATAGACTGCCAAGCAGATAAAATAACAGGCACACCAACCTGTGTTGTCAAGGGTTGTGTTGTATTCCCAACAACTACAGGTAGATCATATTGCTCTAAATACCTCCAAGTTGTATCTTTCATAACTGGTGATACTTGAACAAAAGTAGCTATCGCATTTCTTAGTGCACCCTATTAATCACAGGTACAAAAATAATTAGTAGCAGAACTTAGTGGCAACATATAAGCATGAAACTGAAAGAGCGGCTAACAAAAGAGACAAGAAAATAGACGACTTACCTTAAGATAGGGAGGGACATTTTCATAACCCAGGAGCTTGAACAACGGCTCAATATCAGGGAACCAATTCTTCCTTTCTACGGGATTCGCGTTTTCAACAACCTGCACCACAAAAAAAATTATCTCAAGTCTGTTATATCCGCGCACCTGAGCAGAAAAACGTACATAGACTGAATTTCCATTACAATCTCCTAAAAATAAATCAAAATCAGATGTTAAGAGACCTCTTGATTAATCACTTGAGAGAGAAAAATACATGACCTTCCATACAAAATGTTATTTCATTTCTATCTCAGTGCATTATAGGATTAAGTTGAGGTACAAAAGCTGTTCCTCCGCCGGCCTTTTTAGCTAAACAGAGGTACCTCTATTATCTCTAACCTGCTATCAAAACAATTAGCATCTTACAAAATTTCTTAGACCACACTAACTATAAGTAGGTTATGTTGAGAAAATTAACTGCCCCCAGTCCCCAGGGTTTTAGTCTAGTGGTACATGTGTAGAGGCGCGTCAGGGGTTCGAATCCTAAAGTTAGACAAAAGCATGATATTTAAGTGGACAAGGGTAGAAGGCAGGGCCTATTATCCACCGAGGTTCAAACCTAGCATCGCTGGCCCTCAGGGATTCTCCTTATCAAAAAAAAAAGTTCAGAAAATTAACTGTGAATTAAAAAATTAACTGATTAAAGAAATATCAGAAGCCTATTATGTTATCCAATTCTCTAAGATATTATAAAATTAATTTAAGCACCAGCTTTAGAGTTTATAGTTCCCAACATTCATTAGAAACAACCAGGGCTTCCCACCAAAAACTGACTATCGATTATTTTTCACAGAAAGAGGGCAGCATGATGTTTTTACATAAAGCCAAAGTAGTACACATACAAAACACGGGTAGTTTCAGACTTCGTGGCGGCTAATTACCTAGGTAATTTTGAATATATAACTGAAGATATGTTCCCAGGCAAAGCTCCCCAAAAACAAGACATGAAATTAGTTGAGACACAAAGGAGATAACGTTTCCACCACATTGCATTCTAGTCTATAAAGTGAAAACTGTAAAGAACATAGACAAAAATGAGATAGGCCAGTGATATCACTCACCTTTTGCAGAACATTCAAGTAAGCAACAAGTGCTTTGGCATCTCCTTCCTGTATCTCTGGCAAAACTGCGCCAGGACTTTGCACAGCTTGTTTGAACTTTTCCTCATAAATTGATAAACAATCAAATAAAGTGCTCCATCCGATAGAACGGAATGTCTTTCCCTGAAGTAACTCAAAAACTTTGGAAGCACCCTCAGCACTAGAAGCCTGGGTTAGATGCATGACAATCACAAGACTTAGTTGATGCATGCTTATCATTAGAAGGTATGAAACTTTTACCAACTTGACAATATAGCCAAACTTACTTACCAAGGTACTCAGCATTCTCAAAAATGCTACAAGTGTTTGAAAGTTAGTGTGATCCTCCCCGGCAAAGTTGACAAATGTCCACAGAACATCATTACCAGACAGCAACTCGGGTTCTCTCTAATGAAAGATCACAGACAAGGAAGTCAAAGTAAGACGATAACAATCATACAGGGAAAAAGAACACAAGAAGGATGGAACAAGAAAAAGCAATTTGTAACTTCTGTCTCCACAATTTCATCTTTTTTTACTTCTTTTAAAATAATAGTTGTGAGTTAAGAGAGGGCCATCTTGCATGCATCTTGAAAGTTTCACTGGATACTTGTATCCTCCTATCAGTACAGCATAACCGATGCCCCACCAAAGCTTAGGCAGATGGGAAGAAGTAACCCAGCAATTCTGTTTCTGCTGGGATCTGAATCTTGGTCTTCCATTGCTTTCTTTTTTTTTTATAACGGCGGTACACGGTCCACCATCCACCATCTGCGCACCTCGATTATTCCACCGAGTATTTACTACCTCCAACCAGCGCAAGTACGGAGAAACTCTACCTACTAAAGCTAAGCTAGGCGGGAAGAAATCAGCTAGTGTTTTTTATCTCTAATGGATTTAAACCCTGCTTTTCAAGGTTTGCACCCATTTCATCGACCACTAAGTCACACCATAAGGTCTTGATCTTCCAGGGCTTTAATTCCAACTTCATTGATTGTGATGCCACAACTTTAGTTTCGTCACAACCTCATTCTTAATGGATACTCACTAAAATAACCTCAAGACAATGCAGACCATGTACCACGACGTCAATATAACAATCCTTAACAGCCTTCAAAAACCACATAAAACATCTACTGGAACGGGTCAATCTCACTTCGTAACAGGTTTAAGCATATAGATTACCTTGTAATAAGGAGTCATGCAACAGTGCAGATCGACTTCCCTTTAACAGCCTAAAATATGATGTTTAAAAGGTATCAATTGATACAGTACACAAGCTATGATTACACAAGCACGCTTTTCATGGTCTATTCTAGTAATCACTTGGGCATAGAATTGAGGATCTTTAGGGGCTCAAAAAGTAGATCCTAACTTTTACTTAGAGAATTAGATAGTACATAGTTATAAGAAACTAGGGGGAATGAAATCTGCAATAATAATCCCTGAAAATGACTACAACAGGGGATTGGGGGACATTGCAGATAAAATTTTAAGATCTCTGGGGAAGGCTTCAAATCCAAGGTTCCAGCTTGCAACAGATCAGTCTAGGACATACATGGAAGCTGCGAAGATCACGCAATGGCCAACCACCCAAGAAACAAAAGGTCCAGCAGATGGGGTGCCTCAGATTGAACACTTTCTCTCGAAATGTCTTGTCGGATGTTTCAATGATGCCTTCAGTAAGAGTCCAAACCCAGTAGTGATCCAAGAATGGTTTGTGAAGAGATGGAAGGTCACTGTTGGTCTTAAAATCACCTCCATGAATCACAATCAGTTCTTGTTTGACTTTCCCTCAAGACAAGAAGCTGTCAGAATCAAGGCAGGAGAATGGTTCTGGAATGGCAGAAGATTATCCTTGGACTGGTGGTCCCCGATGACCGGCGTGCAGCCGGAGAATATAGTTTTAAGAACATAGATGGGTCAAAGCCTTTGGTATCCCTCTACATGCATGGTCAGAAAGCACATTTAAGACCATAGGAGGAAAATGTGGTGGATTTATGGGCATAGACGAGGATACAAAGCACAGAGCTCATCTTTTTTTGGGCCCGTATTTGCGTGAGGAATCAGGATAAACTTCCGGGCGAAGGTAGATCTGTCTTTGGGAGATTGGAACTTTGAAGTTTCAATCCTTGATGATATTGGGAGATTGGAACTTTGAAGTTTCAATCCTTGATGATATTCACGTCAAGCCTAGTCCAACCAGAAAAGGTGACTCCGGCGAGTTGATGGGAAAAGGGTATGACGGAGCAGGTACATCGAGTCATGTTCTTGCCAACCCTAGTACGTACTTGGGCATGCAGCAAAACAGCTTTAATTCAAAAATTAAAGCACATGTTAAACCTTTGGTTATTACACGCAAGGCAAATTTTAAATCTGATCCACAATTTTTGGGCCAAAATATGGACAGGAGTTATTATAAGACAGGCCCAAAGAGGAAAACCCTAGTGAAGGAGGCCAATCTTTTAAAGGAAAAGCAGATCTGGCGAGTAGTTGGGCCGAAACCCAGCCCAATCACTAATAGTTTTGATAAAATATCAGTTGAACCCTGCACCAACTCAATCGATATTTTACATATTCCAGAACCTAATCACCTCCCAGTTGCTTTCCCAGAACAAAGCACAGGGGCCTGCTCTACAGATGCTGATGACGAAGAAGATCCAACAGAATTTTCTCCTCAATTACGTCGTCAGCCATCGCCGCACAGGGAGCTGGCTTTGATGAGGTTCTCAGACTCAGATTTTTCCTCTCAATCAATTTCTGCAGTTCTTCCATTAACATGGTACGAAGGAGAAACCAGCATGCAAAGGATAGACAGATCAACAGTTGTTGAAACTTCGAAAATGGACTAAGATTACAAAGGGTAAGGCATGCAAAGCATTTGGGATCAATGCACAGGGATTCGAGCATGAATTGTTGGGCCTAGTTCTAAGGATGGAACAGAGAGAAGGCAATCCCAGCTACAACAACAAAAGTCACCATCAAAGTTGGGGAAGGAGGGTAAATGCAAAGGGGAAGGGGAAAGAAAGAGACTAATATGTGGGGTGAATTACGATCGGAAGAAACAACAGTTAAAAGGGGTTACGGGCAGGCATTACTGTTCTGTTTCCGGATGAAATTAAAAATTCTAAGCTGGAATGTGCAGGAGGCGAATGACAGTAGGAAAAAGAGTACTATTAAGTCTATGGTTCATAAATGGAAGGTTGATGTCATGTGTGTACAAGAAACCAAACTTGAAGACTGGCCAACAGGTGAAGTTTACAAATTATGGGGAAATAGATGGGCTGAATGGGCTGAGTTGAAAGCAAGTGGCAACAAGGGCGGGATTATAGTGGTATGGGATAGAAGACAATGGAACAACATTGAGAATATGCAAGGTTCCTTCTCCATCTCTTGCATTTTAGAGAGTACTCAAGAGGAGTTCAGATGGTGCTTTACAGGTATATATGGGCCTCATACCAACCTAGAACGGGAGGTCATGTGGCATGAAATTGCAGGTGTAAGGGGTCTATGGGAGGGTCACTGGGTGCTTGGGGGGGACTTCAACGTTTGCAGATTTGAAAGAGAAAGACTCAATTGTACAAGGAGATCCAGGGCTATGGGAGTATTTTCTGAAACCATACAGGACTTGTGTTTAATAGACTTGCCACTACAAGGAGCCTGTTACACTTGGACCAGAGGAGAAAACTGCATTCAAGCTTCAAGAATTGATAGGTTCCTCATTTCCCCTGAATGGAATGAATCCTTCAAGGCAGTGAAGCAACAAAAGAGTGATCTCTGATCACAAACCTATCATGTTGGAAAGTGGTGATTGGGATGCTAGTCCTTCATATTTCAAATTTGAAAATATGTGCCTGCAATCAGAAGGGTTTATGGAGAAATTGAAAGGGTGGTGGCAGAGCTACTCTTTCACTGGTAGTGCAGATTTCATACTCATGCAGAAGCCGAAAACCTTAAAGAAAGATATTACTACCTGTAACAAGGAAGAGTTTGGGAAATTGGAAACCAAAAGGACTAGAGCTTTGACTGAGCTCCTAGCACTTGAACAGGAACAGGAGAGGAGGAACCTCACACAACAGGAGATCACTAACATGATGACTTTGAAAACAGAATTGCAGCAGCTAGCAAGTGCAGAAGAGGTCTCTTGGAGGCAAAAATCAAGGTGTCTTTGGCTTAAAGATGGGGATAGGAATACCAAGTACTTCCAAAAGATTGCAAATTCCAATAGGAGGTACAACAACATTGACTTCAGGTGGGAGAAGAAATTATTGAGGACAAAGAGCAGATTAAAAAGGAGATACTGGATTTCTATGAGGGGCTTTACACTGAGAATGAGGACTGGAGACCTACAGCCACCTTTGAAGGCATGGCCAGTATCACAGAAGAATAAAGTCTCAACCTAGAGGCAATCTTTAAGGAGTAAGAAGTTCTAGCAGCTATACAGTCTTGTTCTCCCAACAAGGCACCTGGCCCCTGATGGATACACAATGGCATTTTACCACAAAGCATGGGATTATATTAAGGGAGACATCATGGGAGCACTAAACCACTACCATGATCATTGTTGGATGGTGAGGTCATGCAATGCTTCCTTTATTGCTCTGATCCCTAAGAAAAAAGGAGCCATGGAACTCAAAGACTACAGACCAATTAGCCTCATTGGAAGTATTTATAAAATTGCAGCGAAAATTCTTGCACTAAGACTCAAGTCAGTGATGGAGAAGCTAGTCTCAAATCAGCAAAATGCATTCATAAAGTTGGACATAGAGAAAGACTTTGATCAATTAAATTGGATGTATCTTATCTCAACACTCAGACAGATGAGGTTTGGCAGCAGGTGGATCAAGTGGATCAAATTTAATATCTCAACAGTCAAGTATTCGATCCTAGTCAACAGAAGTCCAGTTGGTTTCTTCTTACCACAAAGAGGTTTGAGGCAGGGAGATCCCCTCTCTCCCTTCCTATTCATACTTGCTATGGAAGGGTTAAGCAGAATGTTAGACAAGGCGAAACGACTACAATGGATAAGAGGATTCGATGTGGGAGTTCAGAGCAATATCAACATCTCTCATTTGCTATATGCTGATGACACTCTGATTTTCTGTGGTGCAGACAGAGATCAGGTGCTTCATCTAAATCTAACTCTTCTTCTTTTTGAAGCACTTTCAGGTTTACATATCAATATGCTCAAGAGTGTGATCTATCCTGTCAATGAAGTTCATAATTTGGAGGAGCTAGCAGGAATTCTGGGCTGTAATACTGGCACACTTCCTACCACGTACCTGGGCCTACCACTGGGAGCAAAGCACAACTCTTCAACAATATGGAACGGGGTCATTGAGAAATTTGAGAGAAGATTAGCCTCCTGGCAGATGCAATACCTTTCGATGGGTGGCAGACTCAAACTAATTAATAGTGTCCTAGATAGCATTCCCACATACTGCATGTCACTACATCATATGCCCAGCAAAGTGTTAAATCAGTTAGATAGGATAAGGAGAAATTTCCTTTGGGAAGGGAATAGCACTGAACATAAGTTTCACTTGGTGAAGTGGAAAAAGGTTATCCTCCCAAAACACCAAGGAGGATTGGGAATCAAGGACCTGGAATTCACAACAAATGCCTACTGATGAAGTGGCTTTGGAGGTACACACAACAGGAGCAACCTTTGTGGAAGATGGTGGTCAACGCTAAGCACGGAACTCAAGGCAATTGGTGCACTAAACTCACAAGAGCACCCCACGGGGTGGGAGTGTGGAAGTGCATACGTAGATTGTGGGAGGAATTCTCCGAACATCACCATCTCGCATTAGGGAATGGGCAACAAATCAAATTTTGGAAGGATAAATGGTTTGGAGTTCAGCCCTAAGGACTGACTATCCTAACCTGTTTCAGATTGCAAGTGATCCAGACTCTACAATCATTCAAAATAAAGATGGCTCCATATGGAATGTTACTCTAAGAAGGAATTTGCAGGACTGGGAGGTTACGGATTATGTTCGACTGCTAGAGACACTACATGGTGTCACACTTAATGAGCACATCAAAGATAAGTTCAGATGGAGAGGAACAAGCGATGGTAGGTATTTTGTGAAGGCAGGGTACAAGCTAATAATGGCTAGAAATGGAATTACCGATCTTTCGCCATGGAAATTAATATGGAGAACCAGATTACCACCCAAGGTCATCTGTTTCAGCTGGACTGCACTTTATGACGCATGTTTGACTCAGGAGAACCTTGTCAAAAGGAACTTACAGCTAGTTAATAGATGCTACATGTGTCAAAGGGATGCAGAAACCAACAACCACCTATTCCTACATTGTAGAGTTGCAGCAGATAATTGGAGCATGTTTTGCTCTGTTTTCAGTATTAGTTGGGTTATGCCTCACAACATGGAGGAGGCATTTCTGGGGCAGCTGGAAAGTTGATAAGACCATCAAGAATATCTGGAAAATGATACCTGCTTGTATTTGTTGGAGCATATAGAATGAAAGAAATAGAAGATGCTTTGATGGACTTTCAACTCCTAACCACACCCTAAAAGCTAAATGCCTTTTGTTTTTATTTAGTTGGGCAAATGTTTCCCCTGTAGATTCCCCCAAAACATTTGTGAATTTTGTTAGCTCTTTGTATCCAAGTTAGCATATATGTAGTAAGCTGACAGGTGGTCTTTTTTTGCTTTTTGAAGCTTCTATGCTTCTACTTCTTGTAATATTTTGCATCTTCTTGATGACATCAATGAAGCAAATTATTTCATCAAAAAAGAAAGATGGCCCTCACTCTCGGTACATACTTCAGCACTCTCTTAGTGAGGCTAACTACCTAACTTATCAAAAAAGAATACTAGTCTTTATTTTTGTTGCCTATGCCCTACGCTTAGTTCTACCGATGATAGTCTTAAATCATTCCTTAATATAGCAAAGTAATTTTGAATAAAAGACTCTTTGAAGTAAGAAAAAATAGAGAAGACCAAACATACCTGAATTAAGTACTATAATAATCAAAGTGCAATTAAAATAACTAAATTTAGCATCTAACATACAATAATATCAATATAAATCCAACAACTCAAAATTGATATTCAAAAAACAATGCTTTGTTTTTTGGATCGTTTTATGCGTCATTATTTGAAGTACACCCTTCTTTGAAGCGCATGGCATTGCCATGAAGGAAAAACTCCTTGTTTGACGTTGCTTTAAACAACGAAGCAATGGCTTGTAATACCACTGCTGCTAACAGCATAGCGCTAAATCTGTTGAAGTGCTTAAATAAAGAAACCAGGCAAGCTCAATATCTCAGAGATCATAGGTACAGTGAACATCAATGTTTGACATCTACAACAAAAGGTCCACTAATGGGGGAAAAAAAAGAATCGGACTAATGAAAAAAAAAAAATTATATATGTAATGCAAGAAAAAGAACTACAAACACAAACATTTATTGTTTGGATAAAATAATTTGAAAAAATAAAATTATAATAAGCACAATATACGAAGTAAAAATCATGCTTATCAAGTTTAAAACCCATTTTGAACTTTTGATTCAGGAGGACAAACGTAGTTTAATTTTTAATTGGGCTAGTTTTCTTACACTAAATTTTTACTCTCATATTATTGCTTATTAAAATTTCATCCATAACGTTTTTTAACAATTAATATATTAGTTTACCATCAATACTTTGTAATATATTTGTTTACCATCACTATTTTGTGTATTGATGATCACTTAAAAAGGAGTCCCTGGGTGATGAGGTCATCCTTATCACCTTACCACCAACATTAAAGTGCCACCTAAGCGAGGCGAAGCGCATACCTCGGCTTTAACTGAGCTTCAGGGTTTAATTGCAACTCAACCGAGCCTCTGATAACATTGTATGTCATACAAGGAAAACTTCAGCTCAATATCAGCCAAATTGAGCAAGGGCGGACATTTTGCGTTATTGTGCCTCGTCAAAAAGAAGCTCAGTCTTTATTTATGTTGCCTATGCTTGGTTATACCCCAAGATAGTCTTAAATCATTTACTGATTGCGGTAACAGCATAGTTAAGTCTTTCCGGTGCTTAAACTAAGAAACCAGGCAAAACTCAATAGCTCAGAGACTACCAGTACAGCGAACAGCAAACATTGATAATGTCTTCCCCAAACAACCCACTTTGTAACAGAAGACTTCAACACAAAGAGATCATCAGCATCAGACAAAAACAACAAGTTAACACGGCCTACCCAAAATGAAAACTCCCCACCCAGGACAAAAGAAACAGCAAACGGCACTAACCTGATAAATTTCACTCACAAACTCCAAGAGAGAGACAAAAGTTTGTGGCGCTGGTTCAGTGGAATTTTGAAAATGCCCAATTCTATCCACAGTATAATCATGTGAAGTAGACAAGCGGTACGGACTAAGTGCCGACATAGCCTTCTCTTTTGCTTCTTTAACCTGTAATAAAAGAGTGAGTAAAAATTGAAAGGAAATGAGGAAGACACCAATTTCTAACTTTGCACTTGGTAAATGGACAGCAAGCAAAGTATGATTCACTCCTTTAACTGCACATCACGCCTTATAAAGAAAAAAAGTACATAATTGGGAGGAAATAACAAACATAACTTCTTTTTTAGAGGCAATTTCAACCATCTATCCTAAGATGAAATTAGAATTACTGCAGAAAAGAAATTAAACAAACCTTGTCCTTGGCCAGTGGATGAGACAAAAGGCAAGTTATCATCTTGTGCAAATAAGCATTGTACATGTAGATCATATCCTCATCGTCATTCTGCCGATGAAAATAGAAAATAAACTTGAGATAATTACAAAATGGAAGGACTACACAGATAAAAATTTGGTCAACTAACTAGCATAATCTGCTACCAGTAACATCTATTTGTTATACAGCTCAAAATTATATGCTGCCATCTATACATGACAAGCTACAGGAATAAAATATCTTACGGCTAGGTGAATGATCACAAGCCATTGAGACAGTGAACAAAAAATAAATAACAACATAAATTACCTAAGAAGTGGCAGTAGGCTAGCAACCAATAATCAGTACATTATGCGGAAACCGGGAAGCATTAAAGTGATCAGGTCTTTGCCAGTTTTTGTTTTTCTTTTGATGAAGTAATAAATGTTACTTATGAAGGGGGGAAAAGCTTGTATAAAAGTAGCATACCAAAAAGTAGAAAACCTAATCTATGAACGAGAGCCAATCTTCTATACTATATAAGAACCCTGTGAGTGCACCAAAAGAAATAAGGAATAAGAGGCTACTTGAAGGGTACAAAATCATTCTCTACTCCTTCTAAACTCTTCTAGTGCACTCATACGGCCCATATAAGTGCTAGTGAAGTAACATCCCCGCCATGGGTCTTCTCTTACGTCTTCTAAAAGTCCAGCTAAACATCACTCTTTAACCGTTAGCATCACCCACTAAATTCCAAACCATCCTAGTGTTTTCTAGCTATGTTGCCCGGATCCTCAAAAAAAACCGCCGCATCCGTGCCACATCCTCCAAAAAATGCAAAGCCTTTGAATGACCGGACACACACCCGGTGAAATCTTTGAAGGATCTGAGCACAAAGTTTCCGACCACAAGTGAGATGCTACCCAACAATGTAAAAGAAGATGGTCCACTTCTTCACCCGAGCTATTACACATAAAAACCATCGAACATATGTAAAACACCTTTTGCTATTTTAGATACACATTCCAAAAATATCATTTCCCAAGTCTGACAGATTCCTATTAAATCCCAAAGTTGTTTCCTAAAAGCATTAGATTCCTATATTGGGTATATGCTGGTTGGCCTTTAGTGGGCATTTGGACATAAGAATTATAAAATTTCGGAAAAAGGTGAAGAAAAAAAAAGCCAAGTGAAAATGGCATTTGAAAATTAGAATTGTGTTTGGACATGGCCAAATACTGATTTCGACAAAAAAGTGAAAAAGATTTCGAAAAAATGAATCTTATTTTATGGCCAAACGGGCCCTTAGTTTCAGGAGAACTAGTGGGCAATTATATAACATTTTCAAACACAAAGCTCGTACTCATTTAAGGAAGATTAATAGTTTCGAACTTCTTGAAAAAAGGAAAAACTAAAAAAAGAAGGAAATTAAATTTAAGAATTAAAAGACACTAGTTAGACATACCACAACCCACAAGGCCATGGAAGCCATTTTCCTTGGGGCACTCAATGTGTAAGTCTCCAAAAGCGACAACTTTCCATAGCAATGACCGCAAAGTTAATGCTCAAATGAGAAACACATTATCAAAAAGAGCCTTAAGAACTCGTGGTCTTAAACATAGCATGACATTTCTATGGCAATAAAAGCATGTCATTAAGGAAAAATGAGAAGTTTGAAGTTAAAATATTTCAAAATATAGGAATGTATCATTCTTTTTTTTAACAAATTAAAGAGGAAAGAGGTCATATATAAAGGAACAATGGAGTAATATTTTCCCTACAATACCTAAAATATTCTGTGTTTAGCAGTAGAATAAATTACTTAAATCACTTAAAGAGTGAATTACTAGCTACAATAATATACATAGTTCAAGACTCCCATATATGGAGCCCTTCTTATACATTGTTATTCAACCAATTCAATGAGCACAATTTCCTCCCTATATCTTTCACATGACCAATTACAAAGTCATTCTAACCTATAAGAAATATCTTGAGGCTTTGAGCCAATAGGAAGTTACTCGTTATGCGTCCAAATAAAATTTTAGGACATAAGTAAATCTAATGTACTACTCCATTTCAAATTATTCACAGCTCTTCCGTTAACATCGATAGAATTTGCATGAATTTAATAGATTAATTTATATATAAGACATAATTAGTGATAAATTAGTAGAAAAGGGTTCTCTTAAATAATTTTTATGTGTAATTACAATTGAGCGTATTTTAGTAAACTTATCAGTTACAGTACAGTACGATACAGCCAAACCAAAAATCAAAATGTTATTTAACAACAACAAACAATACAATCTATCCAAACATTGTATTTCATTAAACGATACGATATAATACAATGCAGTACAATACGATACATTATAAAACGACGGGGAACAGTGATCCAAACAGAGTGTAATACTGGGATTCTTCAATTATTAGCCCTATGTTTCCTCCACATTTCATCTATATTTTTCCTTTTGGCGATTTCCCCTACTTTTGAAAATATATGGTTACTTAAAAACAAGACAATTAGAACCCAAAGGGAGCACGAAAGAAGACTTTCATGTTGCCTTAAATCATAAAAATGTTGTTCTGGTTCATACATCTCCAAAAGTATCTGTGTATCATTCTTGAAAAACAAAGAAATAAATAAATAAACAAATACTTGGGAACGAATCGGCAGCACTAGAAATTAAGGAAACATCAGCTGATCATGTTTTTATCTTGCTTTTTCTCCCCTTATCGCTCTGAATGCCAGTTCATAGTGCAACAGCAACAACAATTAAGCCTAAACCACAAACATTCTTTTGAGACTGGTAACAGAGCCTAGATCGCAAACTAAGTTGGGATCGGCTATAGAATCTTCAATATCCATTCTGCACCGCTTGAACATATCATTCCAATATGTCTCACACTCACAAGCACTACAGCTAATTCCGAAGCAGTACCTCATACAGGAGAAATTATCAAAACATTACTCAATTTGTCCAAGCATTCAGTTTGGATCTCTAATCTCTTCCTTTCCCATCGAAATCATTTTCCTGGACCAGAAACAGCCAGGAGTGATCACCAGAACTTTATCCCATCCTCATCGTTCAATTTCCCAGCACCTCTAAATCCTTGGCCAGCAAATTCACTATCTTTGCATGGTCAGAAACACTCAGGACAAACAACGCTAACTGTTGCTACCGAGAGACTCCCAAAGCCACAAGAAATAGAACACATTACGTACACATTAACATAATCAAATTTTCTTGTGCGCTGCAAACCATCAACTACTCTTACATTACCAAGTTACTATAGCTTAAACGTTTTCCTTCACTCCTCGAACCATAACCTAATCCCAAAGTAGCAGATTCAGATTTGTCCTACATTTATTATAGCAAAATTGCATATTTGTCTTAGAACAAAATAAACAACACAGGAATGCCATTACCCATAACAATAACAACAACAACAATGAGATAATATGACAAGTAAATCAAACGTCATGATCAGAGACAAAACAATGAGTGGTAAGGAGAATGGCTAAGAAAAACAATCAGCAGTTCCTTAATCAGATACAAGAAGTCAATTTTAACCTGATAGGCAGGAGTTAGGAGGATCTTATTCAGCCAGGACTGGAAGACATTGTTGGAAAATATAACTTCCAAGCATGAATAGATGTTCCTCATATCATTATTTGACGAAGCACTTGCTGCTGTGTCTTTTGCATCAAGCCCGTCATGTATTAACATTAGGTGTACAACCCACGAACTCCTTAAGCAATCAACATAGCCCTCAACAACAGGATCATTCCCCGCGACCATTACCTAGAAGAAAAGTGATAGAGGGTTTTGAAAATGACACAATGTTGGTGTCAAGCATTTAAAATGTTTGTCTGCTTACAGATTCCTGGAATTCATGTCTAAAGGAAGCATCACGGGACAAGACAGGTGTTTTATCAGGTACTGCACTCAATGCATCTGATATGAGGGCCACCACAAGAGAGAAGAGAAGACTATATGTTATCTGCAGTTTTTTCAAAGCAGGATCAGATACAAGTATAGAGCAAAATACTGAAGAATAAGAAAAAGGATAACTGGAGGGTACATGGCATGCAGTCAAGATAGAAATACTTCCTTTCTGTCCTCTACTCGGCATTTGAAAAAGAAACAGAGAATGAAAAGAAAATCTAAAGCTGGATAATCATAGAGCCAAAAACCACAGAATCAGAAGATTTGGAACCTCTAAACGGCACAAAAGATGAGATGTCATATAGAAACAGGCTGAACTTTAAAATCCAATTCTGGCGAAAATGAAATATGATCTTCACGTAGTTTGATATCTATCAAGAGGGTTCCTTTAAAATATATGTATATATATACTGTACATATATATATCAAAAGGGTTAACAAATGAAGTTAATAATAAATGACAAGTGAGCATAAAGTGGCACTTGGAAAAGCTACATGGTTCTTATGTGAAAAGATACAGCTAAAAAAAGGACCATCAATTAAATGCATAAGATCTAATGCTTAATTTCCCAGCTCAACCATCTACAATATTACTCTTTTCATTTTCATAACCAATTATTCATCATTAGGCTTGAGAGAACCATGGCCAGAAGCTGCGAAAACCTGATGCCTTAAAGTGTCAGTGCCACCACTAAGCCCTGCTGCACTATCCTTTAGAGCAGAAAAGACATCCTTCACATCTTTAGGGCCTACAAAAAGAAATAGATAGTTACTTTTCAGTGGTAAAAGAGAAAATTACAGAATAACTATATTGCTGTTAAAGGAGATAAACAAGGTGTGGAGCTGTCCAAGCATATACCCTTTTTCCTGACTACATTGAAAACAGAAACACTGGCTAAGGAACATTGCTTCATTTTCTGCTGTTCAAAGCAACATTGGAAGCTTCAGTAAAAGTACATTCATTCAGGGGGACAAAGTCATACAACAAAGCATAATGGGGAGAACCACTACATTTCCGTTTTTATAACGGCAGAGTTCAAACCAGTACCTTCTACTTCCTACCAGCACTAGTACCAGGTAATTCTGCCCACCGAGGCTTGGGCAGTTGGTAAGGGGAAAACCACAACATTAATTTAAAAATAGAATGAATCCAGTCTCTTCTATTCCAATGCAAAAGCATATTGAGGATGTTCTCACTTCAATTTTGGAGTCATATGCAGAAAAATAAGGCCAGACAAGCACATATAGCAGATAAGGAATGGTTGAACTCCAACATAAATAACTTCAAAAATATTTAACTAACATTTATTAGCATACAGTGTATTACTTCAGAAACATATGGCTGATATTATGACCATGGGGTCTTCTATAACGATGTGACTAAACTAGGTTAGCTAAGTGTTCATAGTATAAAACATCAGGCCTCTTGAACATGAAAACTCATTTTGGTTATGCACAAACAAGTTGTAACCAGCCATGAAGAATTAAAAGAAAAATATATGAATGATTAACCCTCCAAATGGTCCAATATAGGATTTACCCTGAAATCATCTAAGGCACAAACATCCTTATCCGAAACCATGCAAAAGCCCAAATAGAATGAAGAAGGGATAAGCCCTCATTATAATGCAGCTCCATTTTGCCATTTGATGATGCACGAAAACAATAGAAGCCTAGAAACAGAAATGCATGGCAAAACAGTCTTAAGCACAAACAGGGAGCTAAAACAGCAACTCCTAATCAAAAAAATATCCTTGCTTAACTATATCCTTTCTGGAGTGCACATAAACTGCAAATCAAAATGCAGCCACTCATTTACTAACCCGCGCAATCAAAAATAAAAATAACAGAGCTACTATATGTAAAACCTAATAAAAAATATCTTCTATGATTTTTGGAGTGAACAAAGAAAGAGAAGATCAAAATATAACCATTCATAACGTACTTGCACGGACAACCAAAACAGAAAGGACAAGGCAATGAGCCAGAATGAGCCTTTCCCTGGAAACAACAGCCCTCCTTTCCACCAATGCTCCTCTTGAATCAAGAATATAGCGTTCACAGTTAGGCCCCCCTAAACCGGCTGGTTCCTCGCGATTGAGTTCCTACAAGTATACTCAAAATATAATATCAAGAAACCATCAGCATATATTCATTCACCTCACTTCTGTCAAAATGAACAGCGAACAAATAATCATCTCATGTTTCACATGATCACGTGCACTAAAGGAACATTCTCAGTTATTTTTTAATTGATAAGGTAAAGTATTGAGTCAGTTTAATAGGGAACAGGACACTGGAAAATACTTTCCAACAAAAACATGACTTTTTCACACTTTAAACTAATAGTGAAAAACTCAAACAATGATTGAGTTGAAGGAAAACATACACAAATAAGACACTCATCGGGAAAGAAAAATCTCTATCTAAGCTCTGAAGATTCTCAAAAATTAAAAGATGTAACTCAAAGGGATAAACATGAAAGACAAATTAAGTCAATATAACAACCTTTATGAGAGAAATCAACCGCTTTCTAACTCCAGCATTAATGAGATCGTCCAAAAATCTCTGAACATCTGCCACAAGATCAGGTTCAAGTCCTTGGTCAAGGACAACAGCCTGCAAAATCACTTTAGTCATATCAAACAAGCAGATAAAGAGAGATAAATCTTCATTCCTTGAAACTGAGAATGAGGTATACCCTCAACAGTGTGTAAAGTGCTGTTATAAGATCTCTTCTCTCTGTATACCACAATCCAGCTGCAAGGCGGAATATCTCTAATGGCTCACGTCCCAATAATCCCCACTGCATGCATCAACAATTGGAAAGTGAGGGTGAAAATTGGTCAAAAAAGAAGTAACATAAGAAAAATTTTGTGCCGAAAGGAACTTAGGAGGTGGTGGTTGAAAACCCAATTCAACTCCTAAAACCAGATGTATTTAAGTAAGAGAGATGTCTAGAGAGAGAGAAACTTCATTCATTGACACGTTCAGATTATTGAGCGGTCCACATTATGGTTTAAAACGTCATACATAGACATACATGCTCAGTGAACAGAATCTCTAGACAGTTCAAACTATTGATGGAGTTGTGATACATCAAAGCAAGCATTGAAGAAGGGTAAATCTAGCGGAACCAGAACAGAACACCTGATCTTTATGAATATCATGTGACACGGAACTTCAACTCTTTTGGAAGATTTTTAAGGGTGGAAGCTCCGTAATGGTAGGAAAGAGCGTCTAGATCATTCCAAATCTAAGACTCAACACTGGGTGGACAAATTTGAGAGAACGATTGAGAAATTTGTAGAAAGAGGGAGTTGCGTGTAATGCATTGTTTCAAAAAATAACGTCCAACCTCGACGATGTTCCAATAGCTAGAAGATCAAAAGTTCATACATGCAAGGGAGACGAAGAATTTGGCATTTTTTTTTTTGATAATGGTAACATGTATATTAATAACTAAAACAGCACTAGGGCAGTGCCAAGCCATATTTACAAGGAAAACAAAAACCAGCTATGTCAACCTAAGATTACAGTGCACCTATCAGGTCTACTAAAGATTCTGCCTCCTCTACACAGCTTTCTTTACACCAGAAATAAAACAAAAGTAAACACTTCATCTTGATGTTCTGTAAAGAATTGCTTCTATCTTCAAAAGTTCTTAAATTTCTCTCCTCTCAGACTCTCCGCCATATGCAAGCAGGAACCAATCGCCACCATTTCTTCTGTCTCACTATACCCCATTGTGATTCCAACACTTCAACAGATCACAAGTGTTTGCTGGCACTTGACGCAATCTCAAGGAAAGTCAACAGTGATCTCCTAAAAAATCTCTTGATTGGTCGTTATGGTGAAATCTTATTGGAAGTAGCCAGCAAGGACGAAATAGAAAGATGAGTTAAAGCTAAGCGGGACTCTCGGCCAGTATCAAGCTGAGAGACATGAATGAGATATATCTCAATTTTTCGTTCCCATCCAGATCAAAGGAAAAGGGAGAATGATCGAAATTCTCTGTCATAGACTGGTGGTCTCGAATTGTCAGTTCCATCAAGTCAATCAACAACCTAGAGCTGTGAAAAAGAGACTAATAAGACTTCAGCTACACCTTTGGTCAAACCAACTGTTTAAAAGGTGAGAGAACTTGAGGGCTTCCTCAAAACAAAGATACAAGGAGGTACAAAAATCAAAACCGGGTGCAACTGCTAGTGGTAACTAGAAAGAAACTATCGAGTCGATGATCACAATGCACGAGGGTCAGTGAGACTACATTTTATCCCAATGAAGATACACACTAGAGGCGGCAAAAACAATTGTTCAGAAAGGACAGCAAGGCCAATTTTCCAATACCGGAGAGGAATAAACGAGGAAAACACTGAAAATTTCCACTAAGGAGGTATAAACAGAGTCCAATATTCAAAATTACAATACAAAAGAGTTATTGAAGCATAAAACTGACCTCGAATTTCAGATTTAGACAATTGAATTAGTGCAGAGGTACCGACTTAGGCTACAAGTAAGAGGCTAAGAAGTGAGAAAAGGATCGGCCAAAGTTAAAGAGGCCCAATGCTGATCGTCAAACCGGGAAGAACAATCCAGTTAAGACCTCAAACGAACAGCTCCACTGCTTGAGCCCAACGGATTCTAACAACGTAAAGAAGAATTAACACAATGAGAACACAAGCACCAATCACGTTCAGCCTTGATTCGTTTTGGGTTCATTAAACGCATTAGCGATGGGATATGAAGCAACGGAGAGTACCTTTCAAATTGAATGGTGGAGAGATAAGGTAAAAAAAAACACTCTTCAGATCAAAAACCTTGCTAGAGGATGGATTTGCAAGGATGAGGGATTATGGTTTACCAATCAAATAACAAAAAATACACAACAGGTTATGTGAAAAGAAAAAAGGAGAAACTCTCATTGAAATTGTCCATGAGCATACAAGAAAGCTATACTTTTTAACTTTAAAAAAATTCAAAGTTTTGAAATCTGGTTATTATAAATAACCTTTAAAAATATTTACACAATATTGTCAATGCTCTTCTAGACTGTCATTATGGCCCCTCAAACTAGACTGTCAATAGGCTCTCTACATTTTGGATATCACTTGTATACACGACTCTAATCTTATAACATCAATATATACCTTATCAAAGATGCCTAAATTGTACAATTGCTGAGGAATAATTAACGAGAAGAAAATCAAAGTTGCAGCTTTCCCGTTGGATAGTCGCTGATAATCGCACAAGAAAAGAAAGTGCTTCATTTTTTTATAAGGAAGAAAAGAAAGTGCTTCCTAAAGTAAAAACAGAAACGAATCTCTCAATTACCGAAAATTCAACAATATGTGGATGCAAAACTTCATGAAAATCAATAAGTTTGAATTTGTGCTAAAGTAGCTTGATAAGTATTTAGAGGAATGCCAGAAAAAGTTGATGAATAGGTCGCCGGAATAGTGGTCATTGCTGCTAAAACGGCTACCACAAAGACGTGCACCGCCACCAGGAAACGGTTACATGGACGAGTGTTGCCGGAACGGTCACAAAAAAGTACAATAGCATCACATTGAAAAGAAAAAAATTTGCCCATGATATATTGGACAGATGAAGCATACAACTTAAATACTAAATTCGATGCTGCATGTTTAGCTTATAGACTTCTGTTAAGTTCTTTTATCATCAAACTTCTTACAATGAATTCCATCACTTAGCAAACTTGAACCCTATAAATTGTACATTACTCGTCGCAATGAGCAAAACAATTACCAAAAAAAATTCAAAATACACCAAGACAAACAAGTAAAGAGAATGACATACCTCTTGGTTGGCAGAAACAAGCAACCGAACAGAGTCTATTTCATTAAGATGTAGATCATCACTCAACTTCAGGGCCTAAAAGTAACATAGGATGAGACTATGCCAATGGTTTGCTAAACCAGAACAAATGTCAAAAGAGAAAAATTTCAAAATATGCACACAGAGATATAGAATGAATCCTCTTCAGCAACAAAGCAGTTATAATATGTTTAAAACCCCACCATTATCGATAAATATACACACAGTTTAATCCAGACAAAAATACCAATAGTGATTGGTAAGACAAATACAATTCTTACATTTTTCTTTATCTAGGCAACATTAACCACAAAGCAAGAAGTGACCATAATAATTTATTTAGTTCACTCTAAGTAATCTCTGTCTTCCTCTTCCTCAAGCCTCTTACTCTCATATTTCTCCTATCCCTATCTCCAATAAGTGCATCAGTAGATCTTGCTTGAATTCATCTCATACCCACATAGACTAGACTTGACATTAGGGATTGCAATAAGTCGGGACACGGTCCGGCAAGGCCAGTGAAGACTTCTTTTTCTACGAAAAGGTAAGATTTTATTTAAAAAGTACCAACAAGGTACTGAGAACTTACATAAGAAAAGAGGGCATCCTTCCATAGATTGAAGGGATGCAGAAGGTCTATCGAAGAGCCAAAATCAGATACAATACTCTCCTACCCCATAAACAGAGACGTCTTAAACATCAATATGACAAGTGAAATGCTATCCCTCCTATCATTAAAGCACCTCTTATTTCTGTCCAGCCAGATATTCCAGATTATGCAAGCAAGAACAGCATCCTAGAACTATCTGCCTTTGGAGAAGGGCTGTCTATACCATCTGCACAAACAATTGTAAACTCCCTGGCATTCCATTGAACTCAAAAACGTGTCTAGGCACATCGGTGGGCCTCTCTTCTGCAAATTGTCTCGGGTTAAACAAGCTTCGTGAATGGCAATCCAAGAGAAAGAAGCAGTTCTTGGGGGTGGAATGGCCTTAAAGATTATCCTTCATGGCCAGTTAACTTGAGAACATCACTATGTTCTTCAGAAAATATTTATAGCAGGCATTAACAGTAAACTTAGCATAAAAAGTTTTGGCTGTCCTGTTCTATGTTCCAAATGATAATGATGATTTGAAAGTAATGATAGAAGAATCCTTTAAGAAAGATCATGAATTAAATTACAAAGGACACAAGGAGAATACAACACGGGATGCAACTCACAATTTGAACATCCTGATCATCCAGTGAGATTGGCCCAGAATCCGGAAGCCTCACTTCTTTTGACTGGACTTGAACTCGGTCCGAGGGTTTGGGGGGCTACATATTAAGAAGAAGAAATGTGAACTTGGTCACTGAACTCCAGACAAAGCTATAAAACTTCAATAATTAAACACAAAAAAACTCAGAAAACTGAATTACAATATCCCTGGCAATTATACAAATTACCAAGTACTTAGGAAAATGGAAATGAACTTCTTCACATGTTGAGAAACTACCAATTTTCGCAAACCATGTCGTATCCATACAGAACAATCGTGATTTCAATAAATCTATGCACACAAAAATCCACATGCTTAATACTTAACACAGTCATTCTTTCACAATAATTCTTCCATGTTACTGTCAAGTGATAAAAAATATTCAAACAAACGGGTCACTTATCGGGTAATTACAGGTAAATCTGTTCATAAGCACCAATTGGGTAATCTGGTAAATCTGGTTCACAAATAAAAAGTCACTGACGGTGTAAAATGAATCTGTACATTTACAGTGTGAAGATTAAGTTCAATAGCTACACTAACATACCAAATAAGAGTTTCTATGCACCAACAGTCTAGATAATATTGACACAGTCATGTCATTTTTTAGGTAATCACAAGTAAATTAATATGATAAGCATCAATTAACAGTAAATAACGTAACTAACTAACTATCACTGATTAAAATTAACTGGTAGTATAGAAAATATTTGCAGAATCAGTTCGTTTTTAAGGGAATTACAAGTAAATTTATATGATAAGTATCAATTGGCAACCTACTAAGTATGATAATTAACTTGCTATTACATGCTAAAGTTCAACATAGTGAATAGTTAAACAATCATGTCATTTTAAGGTAAATACTGACTAAATTCATATGATAAACATCGATTGACACCGTGATAAATACGGTAACTAACTTGCTATCACAAGTTAAAACTAACTGATAATGTTTAAAAAAATATGTATATATAACTAAAATCGACCAAATAAAGTATAGAAGTTTACCGGATAAGAAAGGAGGTTTTGGAGAGTGGGAAGAGAGTGACGAATGGCGTGAAGCAGCTCAATCCGCTGCGATGGCGTAGGAGACGTGGGTCCCAATAAGGTAGATTCGATTAATGATAGCAAATTCTTCGCGGACACCATTGTTTCCCCGTTAATCTCAGCTTTTCAGCTTTGTTCGCCGGAACTACAAAAGATAAACCCTTGTTTTCTGTGCTTGCTCCTCTCGCTTGTGCAGCGAAATGGGAGGAAGAAGAAGGCGGGAAAAACCCTAATTTTAGGGTTTTTGTATGGAAGAAGTAAAGGCACAAGCTTTTTTCTTTGGAAAATTACGCTCTCTGGTTCAACGGTCTTATTTTTATACCTTGAGACTTTAGTCATTTCTATATTTGTAGTTCTAGTTCCATTTTCAATTGGTTGTTTGATAATAATGTAAAAAAAGGCAAAATAAATAGTTTACCCCCTAAACTATAGACCAAATTCCTATTACATATTTTTTACGGACAAAAATTATATTACACAATCAATCTTTTCAATGTGTATCTAATATACACTATTTTGCCCACGTGGACAGTGCATGTTTTTTTTCAAGGAATGAGTAGCCTGAACAAAAGAATTTTTGTGTTAGATGTCAATTTTTTTAATTTTTTAAAATTTTAAATTGATTCATCTTCTTCCTTGTTTAAAATTCTGCCATGGCTACTTCTTGAGACATTGAGACCCATTTCTCTTCACTACCCGATCCTTTTCTTCTCAAGTATACCCGCCATAATTTCTGATTCAATTTCAGCGGAAAAGATAAAGTTTTGGGTGTATTTCTGGTGAATTTTGTTAGTTAGGCTTTATCATTAAGTAAAAGGTTGGGGAAGAGGCCAAGGTGTTTGATGGTGAAGAGATGGGACGGTAGTCATGGTAGTTTAGATGGGAAGATGAGGGGTATAGTTGTTAATTTAATTATTTTATATGTTTAATAAAATGACACGTGTCAATGTTTGATTGGTACGTGTCATTACACATGTTTTGAAAAATTGGTCCAGGAAAAATTGTGTAGATACACTTTGGAAAGGTTGAGTGTGTAATATATTTTTTGTCCGCAAAAAGTGTGTAATTGGGATTTGGTTTATAGTGTAAAAGGTAAAAAAAAGTATTCATAAAATATAATTATTTAGGAAAGAGAAAGACATACCCCTCTCTAACTAGACACTAACCACCCAGTCACCGAGGTATGGCCATATCCTCACTCCCAATTAGTGACTCACCCATCGAAAAACTACCTGACCCCCTGATATACCATATTTAGATCCAAACTCTGTTATGGATGAAGACAACACTCATAAAAATTTCTTTAAGGAAGCCTTACTCGACTAAAAGTTGGTCTCTTCCACAAGATATAATCCACTCCAATCCGGTTTATCAGTGTCGGGCTGCCCCCTTTTGAACATTGTTGCGCCGCTCTATGCGGCGCGGCAGTGAAGGTTTTCTAGAGTGTTCTATTTTTTTCGCGTTTTGACATCCAGACTTGGCTCCCGATCCCCGAACGCGATCCCGGTTTAATCCCTTGGGATTTAACTCAGACTTCAAATCTCTAACTTGTTCAATTTTGCTCTTGAATATCTTTTTAACTCGAAATCACTTCCTGTAAGGCATAAAAGACATAATAAGTGCAATGCACTAACTTTTTACGCTCAAACACAAGTAAAATGCAATAATTAGAGTGCAAACTACAACTAAAACACGTGATTCTAGCCTACCATTAACACCCCACACTTAAAGCTTTACTCGTCCTTGAACAACCAAATTGCACTACACATAGAGACGACCTTCTTATTAGATAACTTCCCTAACACATCATGCAAAGAATATTTAAAATAGATTAAGCACACTATCATAACATCCTAACCTCAAGACTCGACTCAAAAGCACCACGTGTTTTTCACAACATGCTCATTTACTCTAGCACAAAGGTCAAAGATTTTACCTTACCTTCGTAAATTATGTGCCATAACACAAATGATAAACAGTAGTTTCACACACAATAAAATTCAAGAACAAATAGGAATTCAATATAGAAAGAATTAACTCACTCTCATAAATCAAATTCATGTGCTGCAGAAGATGTGTCATAAGCTTGTCCGTAGTATAATACTCTACTAATTTAGCTCATTCAGTCAAGAACCAAGTAGGACTTTAATTTGTTGTAATGTAGGCTGCGGGGCGGGCAGGATACAGTTGGTTATAGTGACTACACCTCCATGAGCACTTTAAAACATACAATTTCACAAATTCAAACCAACACTTACATTGAACCAAACCCCAACCTTCATACATAATAGCATCAAGCTCCCAATATCTTTAAGCACAAACATATGAGAACTACCACTGGCAAGAGTTCAATTTTTTCCTAAGTCTTGATTTTCTTCTTCTTTTTCAATGAAACTCCCTTTTTTTCTACAAGTGGCTCTCATAATTTTTCAAACAATGCACATTTTTTCTTTTTCTATAGTTCCACTCAAAACCCCTACCATACCTCACTTAGCTTTTACGAGCTCATAAGAAAATCAAGTGCTCAAGAGAGGCAAAATGTTCAAATAGATAGACAATTCAAACAAAGGGTCGAGCTTGTAGTGTGGTTGCCAACGGAATATGATTATAGACTCAAAAGGGTTAACTAAGATACATATATTTAGGTGGGTAAAAATATATATATGGCTCAACAAAGAAATGCTTATATCACTTTCTATACTAAACAAGGCTACCATTTCGCTTTGCAAACAAACGAGAAAAGTTCTATACATCAACTGACATGCACATAATATCACAGAACCTCACACACACATTGCCACATAACTCACTTAGGATCGGATCTATCCCCACTCTCTAGTCAAAGCAGTTAAGTAGAGTTATAATCACACAATTTAAGGTACTTATTTATGAGTCAAAAACTTAGCCTAGGCGTCACAAATAAGGCACTCATTGCTCTCAAGGCACAGCATAGTCAAGGAAAATCATCTCCATTTAAAACGTAACACAAAACTTCACTACTCCTACTAAAAGAAAAACTAACTAAATCTGGTTCAAACAAAACCCTTGGAAAAGAATTGTGACACAGAGAAAAACCAATAGGAAATTGTTACACTACATAAGAAAACAAATATATTTTTTCTTCGACTTTAATCCCTCAAGAAGAAAGCCGAGGAAATATATAGATGGAAAAAGTCAAATAAAAAAAATCTTCAAAATCAAAAGAAATGATTACCAAAAGAAACGATTACAGAAACACATGCATATATACATTTCCCACCCCACACTTCAAATTGTGGCATGTCCCCATGACACACAAATAAAAAGTAAGAAGTAAAAGAAACTTCCCCCATTGATCTAGTCGGGGTCTGAATCGAAGTCGGGATCTCCTTTGCACGCCCGACCTAGTGCACAAATCCAGGCTGAGAGCTTCTTTTCGGCCTTCTTGGGGTACATACCACACTTATCGACTTCACTCTCTCTAAGTTGCTCCTTCAGAGCTCCCTTTTATCCTTCCATCTTGAAGATCGGCGTTTCATCCCCCACTCTGAGCATGGGTTGCCTTTTCTTGAATGTCTAGAATGTTATGCCCGTAGCTAAGAATGGTCTTTCTAATATCAGAGGGACCTCTCTATTTTCCTCCAAATTCACCATAATGAGGACTTTCTAAAATCAGAGGGACCAACACATCTTCCACTATTCCTTCAGATATGATTGTGGTCTGATCCGCCGGCTGCAAGGACACGGGTATCAACCTAATCTCTCCAACCTCTCCCTCCAATTTACTGAAAATAGACAAAGGCATAAGATCAATGGAAGCACCTGAATCACATAAAGTTTTTTTTGATTTAGTACTTTCTAAAGAGCAAGTGATAGTAAAACCTCATGGATCTCCATATTTTTAGGAGCTTATTTTGCAAGATGGCACTACAATGCTCTGTCAACTTGACAACCGATGTCTCTTCCATTTTCCGCTTCTTGGACAATATCTCTTTCATGAATTTAGCATACGCTGGCATCTGTGAAAGTACCTATGTGAAAGGTATATTCACATGCACCTACTTGAGCACTTCTAAAAAGCGCCCGAATTGTTTATCCATCTCTTTCCTTCTTTGTTTCTGGGGGAAAGGTAGAGAAGACATGTATTTTCTCTCTTCAGTCTCATTAGTTGTTGCATTATCATCTCTCTTATTTTTCTGAGCTTTATTCTTCCCTTTCCTCTTCATACCATCATCTATCATTACTTCACCTTCTTGAATGTTGCTATTTTTCTGCTCCTCCACAATCTCTACATGTCCCTCCATCAACTTATGCTTTTGCTTTTCTATGGGATCCTCCAACTCATGCCCACTCCTCGAATACACTGCATTTATTGTCTCTTTTCTATTTCTTTCAGTATCAGTCGGGAGCATTGCTGGAACCCTATCAGACAATAGAGTAACTAGTTGCCCAACCTGTATTTTCATGTTTCAAAAAGTCGTGCCTAGTTCTTTGATAGTTGCACCATGTTCTCGTATAGCTGAGCTATGGGTTTCAAGCCTCTCATATGTCTTAATAATAAAGGTCTTCGTCAGATCTTCCATGCTAGACTGATTGGACTATGGAGGCTGATATTGATGCCTCTTCTTATTTTGAAAACCTTTAGCTCCTTGTCCCCGGGGTCTAGAGTTATTTTTCTGCCATGAGTTCAGGCTACCATTTGGTAGTTCCACGAAAAGCCTGGGTGCATTTGTCCCATAGGATTGAAATTATTACCACTTTGGTAGTTGCCTCTATCAAAGCTTCCCACAACATTTACCACTTCATCGGTAGCTACAGTCTGACACTCATGAATTGGATGACCCATTCCAGAGAAATCACAAATCGGTGATGGTTAGCTTTGGACCTTGGCTAAGGTCACATTTCTTATTTCTTTTGTCATGGCGTCTAGTTGGGCTTGCACTGCTATGTTAGAATCTACTTGATGAACCCCAACTGATTTTCTTCTATCATTACTCTCAATAGGCCACTGGTTAGCATCTTTAGAGAGCTCATCAAGAATTGCCACAATCTCCTCAAGAGTCTTCTTCATTAAAGGACCTCCAACTGCAGTGTTTAGAGTTCGTCACGAGGGAGGTGTTAGTCCATCCCAAAAGTCCTAGAGTTGCAACCACAATTCAATCCCATTATGCTGACACTTCCTCACTGTATCCTTGAATCTTTCCCACGCCTCAAAAACTGTTTCAGTGTCCGTATGGCAGAAGTTGTGAATTTTCTTTTTGATTTTTACTGTTTTTGTAGCTGATAAGTATTTATCAAGAAACTTTCTAATCATATCTTCCCATGTCCTTATCGACCATGTTGGTAAGCTACAAAGCCAATGTTTCGCTTTATCTTTCAGTGAAAAGAGGAATGCCCTTAAGTATACTGCATCTTTTGACACTCCGTTATAATGGAAGTTTTCAGATTTTCTCAAAATCCATCAAGTGGGTGTTAGGATCTTCATTCACCTTTCATCTGAAGACACAGTTGTTTTGGATTGTTTGAAGCAAGCCTTGCTTCAACTCGAAATTATCCGTTGTTGGTGGTGGAGGTCTGACACTAGACAGTCCCTGATTGTATACTGGTCTGGCATAATCACCCAATGCTCTATTAGGCTTGGGTGTTGCATTCTCGTACTAGTCTGCAACCAAGGGTCGGTTTAGATTGAATTTTCGACCCCCATTATCTTCGATAGTCTCATGAGCAATTCCCCGGCGGCTATCCTTGCAGCTTCTTCCCTTTGCTTTGCTGCCTCTCTTGCAGCTAACTCTGCTCGTCTTCACAATACGTTATTAGCCATATGTTCTTGGGTTGAAGGTTGCCCCAAGAACTGAATACAATGTTCATCAAATGCATGAACGTTGCTCGGGGCATTGATCAACCCAAAAGACATCACCGAGAACTCATAATGGCCATAACCAGTCCTAAAAGCTATTTTAAGAATATCCAAATCCCGAATCTTAAGCTGGTGATACCTGAACCTCAAATCAATCTTGGAGAACACCCTTTCTCCCTGAAGCTGGTCAAATAAATCATCAATACGAGACAAAGGATACTTGTTTTTGGCTGTGACCTTGTTCAACTGCATGTAATCAATGCACATCCTCATGGAACCATCTTTCTTCTTCACAAATAGAACCGCTTCACCCCAATATGACACACTAGGCCGAATAAACCCCTTATCAAGGAGTTCCTGAAGCTGTTTTTCAACTCTTTCAACTCCGTCGGTGCCATACGATATAGTGAAATAGAAATGGGCTGAGTGCCTGGCACCAAATCAATTACAAAGTCAATATCCCTGTCAGGCGGCATGTACGGTAGGTCTGCAGGAAACAACATCCGGAAAACCACGTACTACTGGAACATAATCGATGGCAGAAGCCTCTACACTAACATCCCTCACAAAAGCCAAATAGGATAAGCAACATTTCTAAACCATACGCTGAGCCTTCAAATATGAAATCACCCTACTAGGTACAAAGTCCATAGAACCACTCCACTCCACCCTCAAAAATCCCGACATCGCTAAAGTCACGATCTTAGAGTGACAATCTAGAACAACATGACATGGAGATAGCCAATTCATACCCAATACAACATCGAAGTCAACCATACTAAGCAGCAAAAGGTCCACTCGGGGATCCAGAAACCCAATAGACACCACACATGACCGATATACCCGGTCCACATTAATAGTATCTCCCACATGAGTGGATACATGAACAAATGAAACTAAAGACTCACAGGGCATATCTAGAAAATGAGTGAAACAAGAGGAAATATATGAATATGTGGAACCAGGGTCAAATAATACAGAGGCATCTCTGTGACAGATGGAAACAATACTTGTAATCACTTAAGCAATAACATCTGGTCTAGCTGGGAGGGCATAGAAACAGGCCTAGCCACCCCTTGATCTGCCTCCCCCTCTTAGGCGGCCCCTAGCTGATTGGACTCAACTCATCGCTGGCTGGGATCTAACCCTAGCTGACTAGGCCGGTGGCGTAGGAACTGATGATGGTTCCATCGGCTGAGTACTCCGATGTGGAGTACTACCCAATAACCTAAGTAAATCTCTCATAATGTGACCAAAATCCCCTCACTCGAAACAACCCCTCCTCTGATGAAACTATTGCTCCTGATGCCCAAAAGAACTACCCGGGGATGTCTGAGCGGACGGGGCATGATGAGAACTTTACATTGGTAGTGCACTAAATGATGACCGGCCCTGCTGATGACTGTGAGAACCATGGCCAGATGATGCACCACGGTGAAATGGCGAGTTGTATGGGCCTTCTGAAATGGCGACCCCTACCGTGCTAGAACTGACCCCCAGAAGGAGCACCGTTGAATACACCCTGACCACGAGGCCTCTTTTCCTCCCTCTCAACCCTCTCCTGACCACGAACCATCTCAATCTGTCAAGCAATGTCGACAACCTCATCAAAGGTAGCACCAGATACCCTCTATCTTGTCATAAGCAACCGTAGCTAAAAAGTGAGACCATCTATAAACCTCATGATCCTCTCTCTATTTGTGGGAACCAACTAAATATCTTGACGGTCCAACTCCGAGAATCGTATCTCATACTGCATCACTGACATATCACCCTGGCGAAGCTGCTCGAACTGTCTGTGCAGCTCCTCTCTGCGGGAGTGAGGCACAAACTTCTCCAGAAAGACCACAGAGAATTGTTGCCAAGTGAGGGGTGCTGCGCCAACAGGCCTATGTCTCTCGTAAGTCTCCCACCATCGGAGTGCAGCCCCATAAAACTGAAAAGTAGTGAATGAGGCCCCACAAGTCTCCAGAATACCAGTTGTACGGAGTATCCTCTGACACCTGTCCAAGAAATCCTGGGCATCCTCTCTCTATGTGCCATTAAAAGGTGGAGGTTGGAGTCTCCCAAACCTCTCCAATATACGCCGATCATCCTCAGGCATAGCAGGAACTACATGCTCCTGAGCAGCTGCAACCAACTGAGTTGATGGTGCCCCCGGTGTCTGGAGTCCATGAACAACCTGCTCCGTTGTACGGGGGGGGGGGGGGGGGGGGGGGGGGGGGGGAGTCTGAGTGCCTCCCCCGGCTTGAGAAGCAGTTGCGGTCGTTGAAACAGAGACAACCTGAGTAAGGCTAGTACATACAGACATAATCTGAGCTAGGGCCTCCTGAAGGTCAGGAATCACAATAGGCACGGGTAGTGCCTGAGCTGTTCCTGTCGCGCCCCCTTTTTCCTCGCAAAATCGAGGTTTCGACATTCTGTGACAACTCATTTCCTTTTGGGATGGGGTATGGAATTTGAAGAGTCGCCATCTAACGGATTAAGGTGCGTTAGGGCACCTAAAGCAAATAACTCATAAGTCGGTTTACATTACCAGAGAATGGGTAAGGACTCAAAATTACCTTGAGGGGAAGGTGTTAGGCACCCTTCGAGGTCCACAACGGTGGCTCCCGACCAAACTCAATTTAAGTGAATTAGTCATAAAGCAACTTGAACAAATAAAGATTATTTAAAAAAATACGGGAATAAGAGGGTCCTAGGTTTATTAGCCTATAGGATCACTTATGTATAATACTAGGTAAACTTTCCTCAAATAGAGGTGTTACGCGTAACATTAGCGCACATGTCATCATATCCTTTACTACCCAATTACCCTACCCTTAATTATTATCTAAGCGTTCTAGTAGTATCGAGTACGTATCCTATGCGTGCATTACCCGTCCCTTGCCTATGGCCCTGGAGGTGATTATGACCTCTATTAAGGTGGTTCTAGACTCACTTATGGTACTTAGAAGGATAACACAAGGTGTCAAACAAAAGCAAATTGGACTATTACATAAGGAACGATTAAAGGGGCTCTGATTTACCTCCACAAGTAAACAAACAATTTCACGCCTCAAATAACAGTTCTAAAAAATTTAAAGTCCTATAGCAGGATATCTAGATGAGTACAAAGCAGAATATGCAACATTTTATTAAGACGAGGCACTGATTACCTAATCAGTTTGCCTACTGAATTTTATGACTTATTGAATCTGGGCAGTTTTTAAGTAGTCAAACAAACACAGTTTTAAACTTCAGAACATTAATCAACCTACAGGTCTGCCTAGGTGATAACTCTGTAGGGTCCTATATACATAGTATCTAAGTGTTAATCAGACCATAATAATAAACTAGCAATTGATTTATAACAGGTAGAGTTTATCTGTTTAGACCATATAGGCATGCTGTCTATGCACTGAAAATGATCACAAGCATGACTTCATGACATATAAACACAGAACTTATTTTACATATTTATCTCTACAGACATGGTATTTAAGTGTCAAACTATTTTTATACTTATTCCTTACAGGCACAACGGTTAAGTGATGAAACTGATTTTATATGTTCTTCCTATAGGCATGATATCTAGGCGAATAAAGTTATTAGCCAGTTTTCAAGCAATTCAACAAGGGAATTCCTAGGGACGTGATTTCTAATGCACACATGATGGTTTGAGAACATGATTGCAGAATTGGTAAATGACCTAGAAGCAGGATTCCTAATGCAAATGTGAAATACAGGATTTCAAAAAATGAGACAAGCCCTATAGACATGGTTTCTAATGCATATAGATAATCACAACCATCATATGGGCATGATTTCTACTCGACCCCCCACAAAGCTATATATAAAAGTCCCTCCTAATTTTACTAATAACCCCAAAAATCTGTTTTTACAAGAATTATTACAGACCAGATATAAATGAATTACAAAATAAAATTACTATGCTATAAGAAGCCTGAATAGGTCCAAAAGTAAACCTGGAAGTCAGGCCTTCAGCCAAGTCTGATGTATGCCAGTATCTCATAGTATGCCAAATGGTCTTCTGGTGCGTCAAAGTTCCCAAGGGCCTCAGGGACCCCGGGCAATGCTTACACCAGAAACCCTTTTAAGGAAACAACTTTGTGAAGAAGTGTGGAAAAACCAGCCCCAGTGTGTCAGAGTTCGGAAGAGTCTCATGGACTCCTAGGCAGTGCTCACACTAGAGGGGCAGGGCCCTAGATATTCTAAAAGTAGGATTTGAAAATAGTATATGAAAATAGGAATAGTTTTAGGAAAACAATTCAAAAGTAAAAATAGGAGTAAACAAAGTCATTGCCGCACTCTGAGTTCAAACAAAAATTTTCAGCAATCAAACGTTGGACAAAACAGGATCATGATTATTTCGAGCAGAGTTTCACATTGCCTATATTTCGCTTAGTTTATCACTAGGTGAGCATATAACATATTGGGATCATAATAATAAACAGACAACCACACAGAGAAGGGTATCAGGGGTTGGGAACATAGAAGTCCTTAATCAGGAATACATGAAATAGGGCAAGAGTGAAAGTATGCTAGTTGAGAAACAAGTGGATTAGTATCCTGGATCAAATAAGAACATGCTAGAGTCATATTGACATGCTGGGCAAGACAATTTCATGAAAGTTGAGGCAAGCTAGTTAACATGAAGACATAAAGCAGGCAAAGGCAAGTTGACAGACAAATTACATAACATACAAAATAGGACCTAACGACAGAGATAGACATGTTGACTATGATCAATAAACAGGAAATACTGGAATTTAACTACACAAAAGTAGTTATACTGATCA
>MDKI01167499.1:0-47836 GCA_005239505.1 Nicotiana paniculata | reverse complement strand
ATTGAGAGAACAGTAATGAGAATTGAATAAAAGCTTGATTGCATTAATGAAAGTTGTTACAAATAAGGCAACGCGGTGTCGAGGGGGAGAGACACTAGTACAGAGAATTGGTTGCTAAACAGTTTTTGATTGCTTGATCCCCCCTAATAATGCTTAAAAAAAATAAACCAACATTACAGGAATAGAAAAAACTATGCTAGAGAAACATAAGGAAAGTACATGGAATAAAACTACTCTAGTAATACAAGGAAAAAGGACTTAATTTTCTACAGAGGTAGAAACAAGTCCGTTGTCAGCTGCTTGTGGCTAGGCGCTAGCGAGGAAAATCAGTGGGGTGACAGAGGCACATGCGCGCTTGTCACTTGGCGTGGCCAAGACCACGGGGTCGTCTGTGGCGTTAGGCGTTGGGAGGTTTTCTAGGACGTCACGGGACGCGTCCAAGGGGTCATGGGGCACGGCTGGAAAGCCGCCCATGACATAACTCATTTCCTTAATGTGAGAAAATATCTGAAAGCTTATATTCATCATCACCTTCTGTCGCAAGACATCTAATGACACAATTACATGCTTTGTGTTCTAGTTGATATTGCATCCAAATATTTATCTACAACACCTTCTCATGGAGAAGTATTCTCTTCTGGATAGATAAAGCTATTGAACCTTTCCTTTTACTTTTTTTCATGAATCGAGAATTTAAAATCTCTATGCCAGTTTTTCTTTTTCAATCCTCATTGTTACCTATAAGGATTGTAACTGAGAATATCCTACTATATCAAAATAGTTAGTTCTTGGATGCAATAGGACATAATGGAATGTCAATCAAGTATATCAATATAATTTCTTGGCAATATATAGTGACTTAACGGGATCAGGCATACTTAAGTATCTTTAATGATCATGATGGAATAGAGAGTCAGTCATACCTTGATACTTTATTTGATCGGTGAACTTACTGATTTTCTCCTTACTTCACATTATTTGAAATGTGAAGATTATCATGATGATATTTGAAATGATGACTTTCCATAATCTTAAGAAATACTTTACACACTTTTCATTAGAGTTACCAATAATGCTATTATTATCAACATAAGTTAGTGCACTTGTGACTCCATATCATGCCTTTCAAAATATTATGCAGCTCTACTTGCCTCTATTAAAATCATGATTGAATAAAACCAATACTCATACAATAATCTGGAGATGTTTAAAAATATAGTAAATATTAGTCACATAAGTATAGGTTAGAAAACCTTCAATTCTAGTGAGATGCTAGACAAAAGATCCTTCAGTTGAATAACCATTTAAATAGATACTCCAAGATTTTCTTATTTAAAAAAAAAAACTTTGCTAAAAGCACATTGAAATAGAAAATTCTAAAGCAAACCTTCTTATTATGTGAAACCTTGGGTGCCAAATCTACCACTATTTCTTACAATCTTACCATTTTCATCAAGCTTCTTGTTGGGTATCCATGATTGCAGATCCTTTTCTTGGTACTAGATTTCCATACTTTTGATTCTTTCAGTTTCGTTCAACAAATCTTGCATTGCAAGAATCCAGCATTCATCGCTTAATGCTGCTTCATGAAAGTCTAGTTCAACTAGTATAGATGTGTCACATACAGTTTATTGCAAGCTATCCACTGCAAGTTCATCATCCTTATTCACAATTTGCTTAGAAAAGTATTAGTGTAACGAAAACGCGCATGTTGAGATTTCTCTATAACTAATATTCTGAAATAATGAATAAGGGGTATACCAAGAGTCTTACCAAGACAATTTCAACCAAAGGAAATAAGATAACCAAAATTTGATTTTTCTTCCTTCCCATAGCTCAGACAGAATTTCATTCAAGATAAGATCCAATGAAAAACTATTAAAGCACATATAAGCCAATGATTATAATTTATGCAAAAATGATGTTTTTTTTAACTATGCATTCAATTCAGGCGCCAAACTAAGTATGTGAAAAATCATGTATGACGCAAAAAATGTTGAACAAATACTATAACTCACATCTATGATCATTTCAAATGCATCATTTTCTTATTAAATAATATAACCTAAGCAAAAGTATGAACAAACATCAATAGAAATATATACATGTACCTTCTAAACTTTTGAGTCTTAGGAATGGTCAAGAATCACATGTGCATAGGTTATTGGACTTACGGTTAAACAACCTTCTTGAATTTGAAAGAAGTATTAATACTCTCACCAAGAGAATGAATATCATAAGGAAATCTCTTTAAAAAAACATCTTAAGCTCATAACGCCATGAAAGGAATGCATGCATTCTTTCTTTATCCTAATGCTTATACAAAATGACATGGTTCATGCAAGATATAAATTCCTGCTATTCAAGATCTCTAAGTCAAGGATAAGATTAACATCAAATAGAATAATAGTATGATGCATCTATTCGACCCAAGCAATATGTAGTTGTATATACCATATTATGCTTAACCAAGGAAAAGTGTTACTAGATACCTATCACCTTATAAAGCCTTCGAAAGAACTTGAATAACCTTTAGTGATACCAATCATTTAAGCTTTATCATCACGTGTAATAGTTCCTTCATTTTCTATAGAATATCTATGAGCTTGAAGCATCTTTAAGCATGTTCCTTGACCACCCGTTGTGCGAATACCATTGACCCATTTTTATGGCTGGACTATAAATTCCTGCAAAAAAAATTACTTTGCTTTAGGCACCCAAACTTTTTTGGGTCCTTCATGTTTAGTAGCTAGTGTAATTAGAGATGCATGTGTCTACTTAGTCTCCAAATATATTTTGATCTAATATAACTTTTGTCATAATTGTATGCAAATACTTTATGTCCAGAATTTCCACAATAGTGGCATGTAATATGAGAAGAGGAGTGTTTAAGTGCAGATACCTTATTAGCCGACTTGAAACTTCCCTTAGTTGACTTGTTTCAAATAGAACATCTACCAGTAGATCCTTTTTCAGTCGACTTATAGGTGTTAAAATTGGGAGTCGACTTTGATCGAACAAAGTAGTGGCCGGAGGATTTGTGAAAGCTAGTTATTGTTTGCGAAGCTCAGGATTCTCTTTTTGAAGTAAGTTGTTCTTCACCGGATTTTCTTCAAGCTGAATATCCCAGTCTTTCTTTTCATTTCTCAACTTGTTATATTCTTCAAGTTGGATCTCCCAATCTTTCTTCCGATATATCAACTTGTTAAATTCTTCAAGTTGGATCTCCCAATTCTTATTCTCTTTTCTCAACTTACTATATTCATTAAGAACTTTCTCAAGTTCATTGAGAACCAATTCAATATTTTCGTGCAATCCATCACATTTATCGCAATACGTAATAGGAGTCGAACATACCTTTTCAATTTCTCCTATTGCCATGTAACATAGGTTCTCCATTCTTTCGTGGTCATTTTCTTCTTCATATTCATCCTCGTTGCTCAAAGTTTTATGATTCTTTTTCTTGAGATCACAATCCAAAATAGCAATAAAGCACACCTCGTCAGTTTCTCTTCTTTCCTTGAGACATATGTTTGTCATTTCTTCTTGATCATCCTCGTCGCTACATGTTGAGATTCTGTGATTCTTCTTCTTGAGTTTAGGACATTTTAATGTCATATGTCTAGGTTTACCACATTCGTAGCAACATATGTTCGCTTATTGTTGAACC
The DNA here is from genome assembly GCA_005239505.1 of Nicotiana paniculata. Lineage (NCBI taxonomy): Eukaryota > Viridiplantae > Streptophyta > Magnoliopsida > Solanales > Solanaceae > Nicotiana > Nicotiana paniculata. The sequence continues at coordinate 44,166 of MDKI01167499.1, read as the reverse complement.
TCATTCTTGTGGTTCTTTTGATGATTCTAGATGGATTGAGATTTTCTATTCTACTTCTTTCTACTCTTCTTTTTTCTCGTCCTGGGTATCACGGCCAAGTCTTCTCTATCATCACCATTTTCAGATTCTTCAAGAGTTTACTTTGATTCAATTTTTTTAACTTTGTTGGTGTGCCCATGGATATTTTCCAATATGTCCTATATATCTTTAGCATTCTCACATATTGATATTTTCTTATATTCTTCTTCACTAATCGCACAATAGAGCATGTTGATTGCTCTAGCGTTTGCTTGCATAATATCCAACTGTTCTTTTGTATAGTCAAATATGGATGCCCCTTTCACAAGCTTCTTTCCATCACTATTAGGCCTTGGTCCATTCTGAATAACTAGCCAGGCTCGATAATCCATTGATTGAACATAAACCTTCATTCTTTCTTTCCAATGGCTATAGTATTCACTATTGAAGTATGGTGGCCTTCTTGTTGAGTAACCGTCTTGAAGTATGGTTCCAGTAATTTGATGAACTACCATGGATCTTTTATCACTTGTTGTTAAGAAAAAATAAAGATGTGAGACATGTTGTGATACCAATTGAAAGTACAAGAGGGGGTGAATTGTATGCCTGTTAAATATTTAGTCGACTACAGTATACACTTGATCGACTGGTATGAAGACAGTCTACAGAAAATCGTTAGTCCTTCAATTTAACCAAGTGAAAATTATAATAACTAGTAAAGTGAATAATATAAAAAGAGAGTGATAAAATAAATGACACCAGGAATTTTTATGCTGGTTCAGAACCAATGTGGTATCCTAATCCAGTCCTCTTGGGTTGCAAGAGTATTATCTTTTAGAGCTCTTTGTAAATTGGGTTGAGTACAACTTTTGTGGTTACTAGCGTTCACCACCAACATTTACAAGGTTTGGTTTTCACTCGCTCACCAACAAACGATAAAGGGTTGGTTTTCACTCGCTCACCAATAACGACACTTTGGTTTTCACTCGCTCACCAAAGAAACGAACAACGACACAACCTCTCAGTGTTTTTCCCCTTCTCTCTATCTTTTATCACACATGTAAACTTAAGAATACAATGCTTGACTAAGGTGTAGAAAGAGTAGGAAAGTTGTCTGTGAAGATGGTGTCATGACCCAAAACCAACCGTCATGATGACGCCTATCATGAAACTAGGCAAGTCAATTACTCAACCTTTTCAACTTAACCAAAAGCTTTTAAAAGTACGGAAGCAGTTGATATTTAAGGAAAACCTTTTGAAAACGGAAAAAAATATGCAACACAATACAATATCTCCCAAAGTCGGGGTGTCACTGAGTACATGAGACTCTACAGTGTAAGATAGTCTAATACAAAGTCCAAAGAGTAAAAACTGAAATACAAGTAAAGATAACGAAGGAGAGTCAAGGTCTCCGAACGTCATGCAACTACCTCGATAGTCTCCTGAGATCCTAACTCCACACTCAGCAGCCACCGTGACTGGAAGCACCTGGATCTACACACGAGGTGCAACCAACTCAATAAGTAAAAAAGCCAAACTTTGGACTGAAAGTAGTGACGAACTCAACTGGCACAGTTCAATATAGAAATAAAAGTGCAGAAACGTAGGCATGCTTTCAAGTTCAACAGATAAACCCAAAATAGTAAAATAGATCAAATATGAATGATAAGAAGAGTATAACTTCTCTATTTTTACATGCCAATGCACATGCTGTATGTGATGCACCATGCTGACAACCTCATGTTTTCACACTCTCAATTACTCAATCACTCAGTATTGTATATGGCCAATCCGGCCCAGGGAAGATCCATCATGGAATATGTACATCCACTCACCATCAGTCACCCAGTACTGAGTAAGGCCAATCCATCCCATGGGGAAGATCCATCCCCAGTTATATAATGATTCGGACAAGATCCATTTCTCAATATAATCAATCGCGCTCACTGGGGATTTGTGCAGACTGCGGAGGGGCTTTTTCAACCTAAGCTCTATCATAAATCAGTATAACCGCTGCGGCGTGCAGCCCGATCCCATAAATATCACTCATAATCAGGCCCTCAGCATCAGTGAATCATCAATCTCTCCACTCCCTCTCACACGCTCATAATGTCAATGAAACTAGCCCGAAAATAATGATACGATGCATCAATAAATAACAACAGAGATTGAGATATGATATGAATTGGATGAATATGACTGAGTACAAAATATCAATGAAATCAGCAAGACAATAACAAGAAACGACCACTATGGGTCCCAACAGTACCGGTATATAACCTAAACATGATCTCTAGCATGATTAACATCATAATTACTTTATCACATGATGAAAACATGAACATCAACAAGATAAGTCCACTATATAGTGCCATGGAATCGACCAGGTCACAATTCTCACGGTGCACGCCCGTACGCCCGTCACTTGGCATGTACGTCACCCCAACACCCATCATGTAACACATACTTCGGGGATTTGAACACTCAGAGCCAAGTTTAGAAGTGTTACTTACCTCAATCCGAGAAAAACTTTACTCCAACATGCCTTTTCCTAGCTAATCGGCCTCCAAATGCCTCGAATCTAGCCATAAACAGTACGATACAATCAATACTAGCTAAAGGAATCAATTCTACAAGAAATTACGAAGTTATAACTCAAAATCCAAAATCGGCTCAAAACCGGCCCCGGACCCACGTCTCGGAATCCAACAAAAATCACCAAACATGAAATCACATTCAATCCCGAGTCTAACCATATCAAATTTACTCAAATTTGATAACAAAATCCCATTCAAAACCTCAAAAATGTAGCCCAAGAACTCTTCTTCATTTTCCTCAATTTTCCACCCCAAATCACAAATTTAATAGTAAAATCAAAGGCATAATCATGGAAACTAACCAAAACTAGATAGGAGTCACTTACCCCAAACACCCACGTGAAAATCCCTCCAAAAATCATCTTTTACCGAGCTCCCAAATCAATTTTGCGATATGAACTGGAAACCCTCATTTTTGAATCTTTTATTCTGACCAGTTACGCCTTCATCGCGAACGCGGCCTTCCCCTCGCCTTCGTATAGAACAACTAAGACTTCCCCTCAAACTAACCCTTTGCGAATGCATCCTCTGACTCACGAACACAAAGCTTTGCCGACCACACCCACCGCAAACGCGACCTCACCCCCGTGAACGTGTAGACAGATAGCAGGGTGTCCCCATCTGTGTAACGACCCGGCCGGTCAATTCCGTGAGATTTACCTTGTTTTCCCCATTTCTGCATTTGTCATATATTTCTAGCCTGTTCTTTTTGTTATGTTGGGTCAGTTGGTTTGGGTCCGGAGTGGTCATGGTGAGAATTGAGGGATTTAGTCTCCTAAAGTAGCCTAAAAGTTGAGAAAGTCAACTGAGAGTTGACTTATTGGTGAACGACCTTGAAATGCAGAGTTTATGGCTCGGATAGCTTTGTTAGGTGATTTGGGACATAGGAGTGTGTTCGTAATAAAGTTTTGATGTCCGGTGTAGAATTAGGCTTGAATTGGCGAAAGTTAGTTTTTGGCGATTTCCGATCGGCAGTGGAAAATAGGCTATCGGGGTCGGAATGGAATTCCGGAAGTTTGAGCAGGTTCCTAATGTCATTTTGGATATGTCTGCAAAATTTCAGGTCAATCGGAGGTGTTTTGGTTGGTTTCGGCGTAGTTGGCAAAATTTGGAAGTTTCAAAGTTCATAGGCTTGAGTTTGATGTAATTTTGGAGTTTTCGTGTTATTTTTGGTGTTTCGAAGGCTCGAATAAGTTGGAGTAATTCTATAGGGTGTGTTTGTATGTTTGGTTGAGGCCCCGAGGGGCTCGAGATTGATTTCGGATGGTTGGTGGAGTTTTAAACTTGGAAATATTGCAGCAAATGGCTGCTGGTGTAAGTTTCTGGTGTTGGCCGCACCTGTGGAAGGGTAGCCGCAGGTGGGATGTCGCAGGTGTTAAATTTCATGCGCAGGTGCGGAAGGAGGCTAGGCAAGGGGAAACTCGGAGGTGCGAAGAGATGGTCGCACCTGCGAAGACGCAGGTTCGGAGGAGTGGCCGCAGGTGCGAGAATTGGCCCGTTAGTGGGATTGCGCAGGTGCGCACCAGGGACCGCAGGTGTGGGTTCGCATGTGCGGAATTTCTGAGCAGAATAGTATAAAAAGGGGCCTCAGTGAAATTTTATTCATTCCACCATTTTTGCATGCGGTTGGAGATCTTTTGAAGGCAAATTGAAGAGGAAATTCGTGGTTCTTTAGTGGAGGTAAGTTCCCGGGTTATTAAACTCGTTTATATGCTATTTTGTGCGGATTAGGCTTGTAAATTGAAGGATTAAAGTAGGTAAAGGATGGGAAGAATGGGTGGAGGATTAGAAAATTCTTTTGGCAATTTGGGTAGGCAATTGTTGTCCAATTCTGATGTTTTTGGTATGTGTAGAATCGTGGGGGGGCGAGGTTTCTGGTGATGTAAAATTTGTCGAATTCCAAGACGTGGGCCCGAAACTCGTGTTTGGCCAAATTTCGAGATTCTTGTATAATTTGATAGTTTTCGATTGGGTTGTGTTCCTTTAGCATATATTAATGATGTTTATCTGGTTTTGGCTAGATTTGGAGCAATCGGGAGCCCATTTGAGGGGAAAGAGCATAGCGGACTAGTATTGTGGCCCGGTAGAGGTAAGTAATGGTTATAAATCTTGTCCTGAGGGTATGAAACCCCGGACTACATATTTCTCACTGATTTTAGAATGGCGCACATGTCGGATGACGAGTATGTGGCGCACACTGATTTTCGGATTGGACTAGGTACTCTCTGCAGGCGACTAATGAGTTGCATATTTTACTCAAAACCTTATGTTAAATTATGTTCTAAATATTGTTGAAATATTCGGGCTATAAGCCGTGTTTGGGGCCTCGTGCCGATATGTTTTGACCCCTTGGGGGATTTTAACTGCTATTTTCCTCACTATTTACTGATGATTTCACTCAACCACATTGTGCTTACTGTTTTCGAAACTCAGTCTGATTTACACTACTTTAAGATTTAAAAATGATGTTTTGGGTCGAGTACCCTGTTTTACTGATTTTCCCCAGGGGCTTTTTGAGTGGTTCTACTGAGTGAGGCCAAGGGACTTATTGTGAGGATATGATACGCCACGAGGTGGCTTGATATTAGTGATTGGGCTGAAGGAGCCCCTCCGGAGTCTGCACACACCCCCAGTGAGCGCACCGAGTGCCGAGTGCCTAGAATGAGTGATTGGGAGGCATGAGTGACTGTGAGGTGCTGAGTGACTGATTATGAGTGACTCTGAGGCATGCCCGAGGGGCTGATTATGATACATGTTTTGCCCAAGGGGCTACCTATGATTTTTACTACTTTCACTCTGGACTTATGAAATATGTTTTCCCGAGGGGCCTCTATATGATTCATTTCATTTTCATACTAAATCTTTCGGTTTGAAGTTGTTAAAAATATGCATTCTTCAAAGAACTTTCCTGAAGTGGTTTTAAAGCATGATGACTTCATATATCTATGTTTATACTGTTGGAAAGAAAGGTTGTGCATATTGTGAATTGATGACATTGATTTCTATGTGATTTCTTTCCACTTAGACTTGATTTATTTTCCTTACTACTGAGTTGGCGTACTCACATTACTCCTTGCACCCCTGTGTGCATATTCAGGTGCAGATACCGAGCATTAGCTATCTTTTCCATGCGGAGCCGGATTGCGGGATATAGAGGTAGTTGTTCAGCGTCTGCAGCATCTTTGTTTTCCCATCTTGTTGTAACTAGCTATTTATTCGGAGGTTTTTGTATTATAATAGTATACCTTTGGCTTATTTTTCTTAGATGCTCATGACATGTTGGCTCCGGGTTTTGGGATTGCTGGCACTGTTATTTGGCCTAATGTATTTAGCAAACTCTTCATAATTCATGAAATGCTTGAAATTTGATTGGGATTTTGAAGGAAATCGTGAACATGTTATTATTGGCTAGCTTAGTTCCACGATAGGCGCCATCACGGCCAGTTTAGGATTTGGGGTCGTGACAGTTTAGTTACAGAACCTAGGTTACATAGGACTCAACAATCATGAGCAGGTTTGGTAGAGTCTTGTGGATCGGTACGGAGACGTCTGTACTTATCTTCGAGAGGTTGCCGAACTTTTAGGAATTATTTCTATCTTTCTTGAACTCTTTCGTGCTAATCTATTGATTCTTGAAATCTGAACTTACATTGTTCCATTCTCTCACAGGACACGCAATACCGATCAGAGTGACTAGTCACCGGCTAGACCAGCGGGAGGTCGAGGCCGCGGTGGAGCCGTGGTAGAGGTTGGGGGCCAGCCCGCGCAGCAGTCGGGGTAGTACCAGAGGATCCCCCTATCAATCAAGATCAGGTTCCCGTCGATGGTGTTCCAGCGGGACAGGCTCAGGCACCGGCAGTGGTTATGGTTATTCCGGGTCTTCAGGAGACCTTGTCTAAGATATTGACAGTGTGCACCAGTTTGGCTAGGGCAGTCGCCATGTCTTCTACTGCCACCACAGCTCAGGCCGGGGGAGGAAATCAAACTCCAGCTGCCCAGACACCTGGGAAGGCTGCACGGGGTATTCAGGCACCGAGAGCAGCCCCAGCTCAGCCAGTTGCTCCAGTCCAGGATTATGTGGTCCCTGTTATGCCTGAGGATGAGAAGTGCAGGTTAGAGAGATTCAGCAGACTTCAGCCTCCGACTTTCAGCGGTACAGAGGGCGAGGATGCCCAGGGGTTTCTAGATAAGTGTCAGAGGATATTACGTACTGTGGGTATTTTGGAGACCAGTGGGGTCTCATTTGTTACATTTCAGTTTGCGGGTGCTTCCTTTACTTGGTGGGAGTCATTCGAGAGGCGTAGGCCGGTTGGTTCAGCACCTCTATTGTAATGAAAACGATCTTTTTGGAGAAGTATGTTCCTCAGTCAAACAGAGAGGAGCAGCGCAGGCAGTTTGAGCAGTTGTGCCAGGGAGATTTATCAGTTACTCAGTATGAGATGAGGTTTTCTGAGTTGTCTAGGCATGCTTCTGAGATTGTCCCTACTGATAGAGAGGGGGTGAGGAGGTTTGTAGATGGTCTTTCTTATCAACTCCGACTATTTATGACTCGGGAGAGAGTATCGGGTGCTTCATTCAATCAGGTTGTTGACATAGCTCGAGATATTGAGTCTGTTCACCGCCAGGAGCGGGAGGAGAGGGAGGCCAAGAGGCCTCGTGGTTCGGGCAGTTCTAGTGGTGCTCCCTTCAGTGTGTATCTTTAGCAGGGTAGGGGCCGTTCATTCAGGCCTCCTCAGTTAGGCCGCCCAGCATATAGTGGTGCATCTTCGGGGCATGGGCCCCGTGGTTCTCAGTCAGGTCGTACTTCATTCGGTGCCCTCCCAGCTCAGAGTGCAGCTCGAGCACCCCCAGTTCCGAGTTATTTTATGCATGAGTCTTCCAGTGGCCGTTCGGGTGCTAAGGGTTTCTATCAGTCCCCGCCTCCAGCTCCAAGGATTTTCTTTGAGTGTGGAGCGTTCGGGCACGTGTGAAGGCAGTGTCTCCGCCATTCTAGTGGATCTTCTCAGCAGAGGGGCCAACCCTCGACTTCAGCTCCAGTTACTTCACCACCCGCCCAGGCAGCCAGGGGTGGTAGTCAGTCAGCCAGAGGCTGCCCTAGAGGGGGAGGTCGAGCAGGGGGAGGTCAGGCTCGCATGTATGCATTTCCAGCCAGGCCAGATGCTATAGCCTCAGATGCCGTGATCGCAGGTATTGTCTCAGTTTGTTGCCAAGATGCCTTGGCTTTATTTGACCCTGGTTCGACATATTCCTATGTTTCTTCATATTTTGCCCGCCTTCTAGATGTGCCCTGTGAGACTCTAGTCACCTCTGTTCATGTGTCAACTCCGGTGGGCGAAACTAATGTTGTGGACCGTGTGTATCGGTCGTGCATGATTTCTATTGGTGGTCTGGAGACCCGAGTGGGCCTACAGTTACTCAGCATGGTCGATTTTGATGTGATATTGGGCATGGGCTGGTTATCTCCGTGTCATGCTATTCTTGATTGTCACGCTAAGACCATGACCTTAGCTATGCCAGGTGTCCGAGGGTTGAGTGGAGAGGTTCTTCTGAGTATATGCCTAGCAGGGTGATTTCCTACCTGAAGGCTCTGCGCATGGTTGAGAAAGGGTGTTTATCATATTTGCCCTTTGTGAGGGATGTTAGTGGTGAGACTCCCGCTATTGATTAGTTCCTGTGGTCCGTGACTTTCCTGATGTGTTTCCTGCAGACCTGCCAGGCATGCCAACTGACAGGGATATTGATTTATTGACTTGGTGTCAGGCACCAAGCCTATTTCTATTCCACCTTATCGTATGGCACCAGCGGAGCTAAAGGAATTGAAGGAGAAGCTTCAGAAACTACTGGATAAGTGGTTCATTCGGCCTAGTGTGTCACCTTGGGGTGCACCGGTGTTGTTCGTGAAGAAAAAGGATGGGTCCATGTGTATGTGTATTGATTATCGGCAGCTGAAAAGGGTTACGGTGAAGAACCGGTATCCCTTGCCCCGCATTGATGATTTGTCTGACCAACTTCAGGGAGCCAGAGTGTTTTCCAAGATTGACTTGAGATCTGGGTATCATCACTTGAAGATTCGGGATTCTGACATTCCGAAGACTGCTTTCAGGACCAGATATGGTCATTATGAGTTCTTGGTTATGTCATTTGTGCTGACCAATGCCCCAGCTGCGTTCGTGCAATTGATGAACAACGTGTTTCAGCCTTACCTTGATTCTTTTGTCATTGTGTTCATTGATGACATCCTGGTTTATTCTCGTAGAAAAGAAGAGCATGCTCAGCATTTGAGAGTTGTGTTACAGAGGTTGAGGGAGGAGAAGCTTTATGCAAAATTCTCCAAGTGTGAGTTTTAGCTTGGTTCGGTAGCTTTCTTAGGGCACGTGGTGTCTAGTGAAGGTATTCAGGTTGATGCGAAGAAGATAGAGGCGGTGAAGAGTTGGCCTAGACCGTCCTCAGCTACAGAGATTAGGAGTTTCCTTGGTTTGGTGGGATATTACCGTCGCTTTGTGGAGGGATTCTCTTCTGTTACTTCTCCTTTGACCAGATTGACCTAGAAGGGTGCTCCATTCAGATGGTCTGATGAGTGTGAAGAGAGCTTTCAGAAGCTCAAGTCAGCTTTGACCACAGCTTCGGTACTAGTTTTGCCTACTGGTTCGGGTTCTTACACAGTCAATTGATGCTTCTAGAGTTGGTTTGGGAGCAGTATTGATGTAGGACGGTAGGGTGATTGCCGACGCTTCTAGACAGTTGAAGGTGTACGAGAAGAATTATCCAGTGCACGATCTTGAGTTAGTTGCTATTGTTCATGCCTTGAAGATTTGGCGGCATTATTTGTATGGAGTGAAGTGTGAGATTTTCACTGATCATCATAGTTTGCAGTATATGCTGAGGCAAAAGGACTTGAATTTGCGTCAGAGGAGGTGGTTAGAGCTTCTCAAGGATTATGACCTCACTATCTTATATCATCCGGGGAAGGCGAATGTAGTGGCTGATGCCCTGAGTCGCAGAGCACAGAGTTTGGGGAGTCGAGCCTACCTTCCAGTAGCAGTGCAGTCATTAGCCCTTGATGTTAAGGCCTTAACGTGCTGGTTGGTGAGATTGGATCTATCAGAGCCCCCGCGGGTGTTGGCTTGTGTAGCCTCCAGGTCTTCTCTTTACGATTAGATTAGTGCATGCCAGTATGATGATCCATATTTGCTTGTTCTTCAGGACAGGGTCCGCCGCGGTGATTCTAGGGATGTGGTTATTGGTGATGATAGGGTCATAAGGATGCAGGGCCGGATTTGTGTTCCCAATGTAGATGGGCTTCGAGATTCGATTCTAGCTGAGGCCCATAGTTAGCGGTATTCCATCCATCCGGGTGCCGAAAAAGATGTATCAGGATTTGAGGAAACATTATTGGTGGAGGCGGATGAAGAAAGATATTGCTGAGTTTGTGGTTCGGTGTCTCAACTGTCAGCAGGTCAAGTATGAGCACCAGAGACCAGGTGGATTGCTTCAGAGATTTGATATTCCAGAGTGGAAGTGGGAGCCTATCACCATGGACTTTGTAGTTGGGCTCCCACGGACTTCGAGGAGGTTTGATACTAAATGGGTTATTGTGAATCGGCTGACCAAGTCCGCGCACTTCATTCCTGTTGGTACTACTTATTCTTCGAAGAGGTTAGCTTAGATTTATATCAGGGAGATTGTCTTATTTCATGGGGTTCCAGTTTCTATCATTTCCGACAGAGGTAATCAACTCACATCTAAGTTTTGGAGAGCCGTGCAGAGAGAGTTGGGTACTCAGGTTGAGTTGAGCATAGCGTTTCATCCTCAGACCGACGGGCAGTAGGAGCGTACCATTCAAATGTTGGAGGATATGTTGCATGCTTGTGTGATTGACTTTGGTGGTTCATGAGACCAGTTTCTGCCACTAGCGGAGTTTGCATATAATAACAGCTATCAGTCGAGTATCCAGATGGCTCCGTATGAGGCTTTATATGGTAGGAGGTGAAGATCTCTATTTGGTTGGTTTGAGCCGGGCGAGGCTAGGCTATTGGGCACAGACTTGGTTCAGGATGAATTGGGCAAGGCAAAGTTGATTGAGGAGCGGCTTCGCACGGCGCAGTCTAGGCAGAAGAGTTATGCGGACTGGAAGGTCCGAGATGTGTCTTTCATGGTTGGGGATAACGTGTTGTTGAAGGTGTCGCACATGAAGGGTGTAATGAGATTCGGGAAGAGGGGGAAGCTGAGTCCCAGGTTCATTGGGCCATTTGAGGTGCTTCAGAGGGTTGGGGAGGTGGCTTATAGGCTTGCTATGCCTCCCGGTCTATCGAGTATTCATCCAGTATTCCATGTTTCGATGCTCCGGAAGTATGTTGGTGACCCGTCTCATGTTTTGGACTTCAGCATGGTTCATCTCGAGGGTGATATGTCATATGAGGTAGAGCCAGTGGCTATTTTGGGTCCAGGTCAGGAAGCTGAGGTCTAAGGATATATTTTCAAAGAAGGTTCAGTGGAGACAGTAGCCGATGGAGGATGCCACCTAGGAGACCGAGCGGGAGATGTGGGACATATATCCTCACTTATTCGAGACTCCAGGTATGTTTCTACACCCCATTCGAGGACGAACGTTTGTTTAAGATGGGAGGATGTAACGAACCGGCCGGTCGTTCCATGAGATTTACCTCATTTTCCCTATTTCTGCATTTGTCATGTATTTCTAGCCTATTCTTTTTGTTGTGTTGGGTCAGTTGGTTTGGGTCCGGAGTGTTCATGGTGAGAATTGAGGCATTTAGTCTCCTAAAGTAGCCTAAAAGTTGAGAAAGTCAACTGAGATTTGACTTATTTGTGAACGACCTCGGAATGCGAATTTTATGGCTCAGATAGCTTCGTTAGGTGATTTGGGACTTAGGAGTGTGTTCGTAATGAAGTTTTGATGTCCGGTGTAGAATTAGGCTTGAATTGGCGAAAGTTAGTTTTTGGCGATTTCCGGCCGGCAGTGGAAAATAGGCTATTGGGGTCAGAATGGGATTTTAGAAGTTGGAGAAGGTTCCTAATGTCATTTTGGCTATGTCTGCAAAATTTCAGGTCAATCGGAGGTGTTTTGGTTGGTTTCGGCGTAGTTGGCAAAATTTGGAAGTTTCAAAGTTCATAGGCTTGAATTTGATGTGATTTTGGTGTTTTCATGTTGTTTTTTGTGTTTCGAAGGATCGACTAAGTTGGAGTAATGCTATGGGGTGTGTTGGTATTTTTGGTTGGGGCCCCGAGAGGCTCGGGATTGATTTCGGATAGTTGGCGGAGTTTTAAACTTGGAAAAATAGCAGCAAATGGCTGCTGGTGTAATTTTCTGGTGTTGGCCGCACCTCTGGAAGGGTAGCCGCAGGTACGATGTCGCAGGTGCGGAAAGAGTCTAGGCAAGGGGAAACCCGTAGGTGCGAAGTGATGGCCGCACCTGCGAAGCCGTAGGTGCGGAGGAGTGGCCGCAGGTGCGAGAATTAGCCCGTTAGTGGGATTGCGCAGGTGCGCACCTGGGACCGCAGGTAGGGGTCCGCAGATGCGATAAAGTGTTCGCAGGTGCGGAATTTCTGAGCAGAACAGTATAAAAAGGGGCCTCTTTGAAATTTTATTCATTCCACCACTTTTGCATGCGGTTAGAGCTCTTTTGAAGGGAAATTGAAGAGGAAATTCATGGTTCTTCAGTGGAGGTAAGTTCCCGGGTTATTAAAGTCGTTTCTATGCTATTTTGTTCGGATTAGGCTTGTAAATTGAAGGATTAGAGTAGGTAAAGGATGGGAAGAATGGGTGGAGGATTGGAAAATTCTTTTGGCAATTTGGGTAGGAAATTGTGGTCCGATTGTGATGTTTTTGGTATGTGTAGAATCGTTGGGGACGAGGTTTCTAGTGATGTAAAATTTATCGAATTCTGAGACGTGGGCCCGGTGCTCGGGTTTTACCGAATTTCGAGATTCTTGAATAATTTGATAGTTTTCGATTGGATTGTGTTCCTTTAGCATATATTAATGATGTTAAATTGGTGTTGGATTGATTTGGAGCAATCGGGAGCCAATTTGAGGGGCAAGAGCATAGCATACTAGTGTTGTGGCCCGGTAGAGGTAAGTAATGGTTATAAATCTTGTCCTGAGGGTATGAAACCCCGGACTACATATTTCTCACTGATTTTGGAATTGCGCACATGTCGGATGACGAGTATGTGGCGCGCACTGATTTTTGGATTGGACTAGGTCCTCTCCGCAGGCGACTAATGAGTTGTATATTTTACTCAAAACCTTATTTTAAATTATGTTCTAAATATTGTTGAAATATTTGGGTTATAAGCCGTGTTTGGGGCCTTGTGCCGATCCGTTTAGACCCCTTGGGGGCTTTTTACTTCTGTTTTCCTCACTATTTACTGATGATTTCACTCAGCCACATTGTGCTTACTGTTTTGGAAACTCATCCTGATTTACACTACTTTGAGATTTAAAAATGATGTTTTCGATAGAGTACCCTGTTTTACTGATTTGCCCGAGGAGATTTTTAAGTGGTTCTACTGAGTGAGGCCGAGGGCCTGATTGTGAGGATATGATATGCCACAAGGTAGCTTGATATTAGCGCTTGGGCTGAAGGAGCCCCACCGGAGTCTGCACACACCCCCAGTGAGCACACCGAGTGCCGAGTGACGAGTGACTGGGAGGCATGAGTGACTGTGAGGTGTTGAGTGACTGATTATGAGTGACTCTGAGGCATGCCCGAGGGGCTGATTGTGATACATGTTTTGCTCAAGGGGCTACCTATGATTTTTACTACTTTCACTCTGGACTTATGAAATATGTTTTGCCCGAGGGGCCACTATATGATTCATTTCATTTTCATACTAAATCTTTCGGTTTGAAGTTGTTAAAAATATGCATTCTTCAAAGGACTTTTCTGAAGTGGGTTTTAAGGCATGATGACTTCATATATCTATGTTTATACTATTGGAAAGAAAGGTTGTGCATATTGTGAATTGATGACATTGATTTCTATGTGATTTCTTGCCACTTAGACTTGCTTTATTTTCATTACTACTGAGTTGGCGTACTCACATTACTCCCTGCACCCCTGTGTGCAGATTCAGGTGCAGATACCGAGTATTAGCTATTTTTTCCATGCGGAGCCGGATTGCGGGATATAGAGGTAGCTGTTCAGCGTCCGCATCATCTCTGTTTTCCCATCCTGTTGTATCTAGCTATTTATTCTGAGGTTTTTGTATTATAATAGTATACCTTTGGCTTATTTTTCTTAGATGCTCATGACATGTTGGCTCCGGGTTTTGGGGTTGGTGGCACTGTTATTTGGCCTAATGTATTTAGTAAACTCTGCATATTTTATGAAATGCTTGAAATTTGATTGGGATTTTGAAGGAAATTGTGAACATGTGATTATTGGCTAGCCTAGTTCCACGATAGGCGCCATCACGGTCGGTTTAGGATTTGGGGTCATGACAGTTTTGTATCAGAGCCTAGGTTACATAGGACTTAACGGTCATGAGCAGGTTTAGTAGAGTCTTGCGGATCGGTACGGAGACGTCTGTACTTATCTTCGAGAGGCTTCCGAACTTTTGGGAAACATTTCTATCTTTCTTGAAATCTTTCGTGCTAATCCATTGATTCTTGAAATCTGAACTTACGTTGTTCCATTCTCTCACAGATGGTGAGGACACGCAATACCGATCAAAGTGACCAGTCCCCGGCTAGACCAGCGGGAGGTTGAGGTCGTGGTAGAGGTAGGGGCAGCCCGCGCAGCAGCTGGGGCAGTACCACTGGATCCCCCTATCGATCAGGATTAGGTTCCCACCGATGGTATTCCAGCGGGACAGGATCAGGCACCGGCAGTGCCTATGGTTATTCCGGATCTTCAGGAGACCCTGTCTCAGATATTGACAGTGTGCACCAGTTTGGCTCAGGCAGTCTCCATGTCTTCTACTGCCACCACAACTCAGGCCGGGGGAGGCAATCAGACTCCAGCTGCCCGGGCACCTGGGCAGGATGCACGGGGTATTCAGGCACCGGGAGCAGCCCCAGCTCAGCCAATTGCTCCAGTCCAGGATTATGTGGTCCCTGCTATGCCTGAGGACGAGAAGCGCAGGTTGGAGAGGTTCAGCAGACTTAAGCCTCCGACTTTCAGCGGTACAGAGGGCGAGGATTCCCAGGGGTTTCTAGATAAGTGTTAGAGGATACTACGTACTGCGGGTATTTTAGAGACCAGTGGGGTCTCATTTGTTACATTTCAGTTTGCAGGTGCTTCCTTTACTTGGTGGGAGTCATTCGAGAGGCGTAGGCCGGTTGGTTCATCACCTCTCACCTGGCAGCAGTTCTCTACGATCTTTTTGGAGAAGTATCTTCCTCCGTCCCACAGAGAGGAGCATCGCAGGCAATTTGAGCAGCTGCGCCAGGGAGAGTTATCAGTTACTCAGTACGAGATGAGGTTTTCTTAGTTGGTTAGGCATGCTTCTGAGATTGTCCCTACTGATAGGGAGAAGGTGAGGAGGTTTGTAGATGGTCTTTCTTATCAGCTCCGACTATTTATGACTCGGGAGAGAGTATCGGGTGCTTCATTCAAGTAGGTTTTTGACATAGCTCGAGATATTGAGTCCGTTCGCCACCAGGAGCGGGAGGAGAGGGAGGCCAAGAGGCCTCGTGGTTCGGGCAGTTCTAGTGGTGCTCCCTTCAGGGGGAAACTTCAAGAGGGTAGGGGCCGTTCGTTCTGGCTTCCTCAGTCGGGCCGCCCAGCATATAGTGGTGCATCTTCAGGGCATGGGCCCCGTGGTTCTCAGTCAAGTCGTACTTCATTTGGTTCCCTCCCAGCTCAGAGTGCATCTCGAGCACCTCAGTTCATAGTTCTTCTATGCATGAGTCTTCCAGTGGTCGTTCGGGTTCTAGGGGTTTCTATCAACCCCCGCCTCCAGCTCCAGAGAGTTGCTTTGAGTGTGGAGAGTTCGGGCACATGTAGAGGCAGAGTCCCCGCTGTTTCGGTGGATCTTCTCAGCAGAAGGACCAGCCCTCGACTTCAACTCCAGTTACTTCACCACCTGCCCAGGCAGCCAGGGGTGGTAGTCAGTCAGTTAGAGGTCGCCCTAGAGGAGAGGTCGAGCAGGGGGAGGTCAGGCTCTCATGTATGCATTTCCATCCAGGCCAGATGCTATGTCCTCAGATGTCGTGATCGCAGGTATTGTCTCAGTCTGTTTCCGAGATGCATTGGCTTTATTTGACCCTGGTTCTACATATTCCTATGTTTCTTCATATTTCACCCATCTTCTTGATGTGCCCCGTGAGTCTTTAGTCACCTCTTATCATGTGTCCACTCCGGTGGGCGATACTGTTGTTGTGGACCGTGTGTATGGGTCGTGTATGATGTCTATTAAGGGTTTGGAGACCCGAGTGGACCTACTGTTACTCAGCATGGTCGATTTGATGTGATATTGGGCATGGATTTGTTATCTCCGTGTCATGCTATTCTTGATTGTCACGCTAAGACAGTTACCTTACCTATGCCAGGGTGTCCGAGGGTTGAGTGGAGAGGTTCTTCTGAGTACATGCCTAGCAGGGTGATTTGCTACCTGAAGGCTCAGCGCATGGTTGAGAAAGGGTGTTTATCATATTTGGCCTTTGTGAGGGATGTCAGTGGTGAGACTCCCGCTATTGATTCAATTCCTGTGGTCCGTGACTTTCTAGATGTGTTTCCTGCAGACCTGCCAGGCATGCCACCTGACAGGGATATTGATTTTGGTATTGACTTGGTGTCAGGAACCCAGCCTATTTCTATTCCACCTTATCGTATGGCACCAGCGGAGCTAAAGGAATTGAAGGAGCAGCTTCAGGAACTCCTGGATAAGGGGTTTATTCGGCCTTGTGTGTCACCTTGGGGTGCACCGGTGTTGTTCGTGAAGAAAAAGGATGGGTCCATGCGTATGTGTATTGATTATCGGCAGTTGAACAAGGTTACGGTGAAGAACCGGTATCCCTTGCCCCGCATTGATGATTTGTTTGACCAGCTTCAGGGAGCTAGAGTGTTTTCCAAGATTGACTTGAGATCTGGGTATCATCAGTTGAAGATTCGGGATTCTGACATTACGAAGACTGCTTTCAGGACCAGATATGGTCATTATGAGTTCTTGGTTATGACATTTGGGCTGACCAATGCCCCAGCTGCGTTCATGCAATTGATGAATGGTGTGTTTCAGCCTTACCTTGATTCTTTTGTCATTGTGTTCATTGATGACATCCTAGTTTATTCTCGTAGCCAAGAAGAGCATGCTCAGCATTTGAGAGTTGTATTACAGAGGTTGAGGGAGGAGAAGCTTTATGCAAAATTCTCCAAGTGTGAGTTTTGCTTGGTTCGGTAGCTTTCTTGGGGCATGTGGTGTCTAGTGAGGGTATTCAGGTTGATCCGAAGAAGATAGAGGCGGTGCAGAGTTGGCCCAGACCGTCCTCAGCTACAGAGATTAGGAGTTTTCTTGGTTTGGCGGGATATTACCGTCGTTTTGTGGAGGGATTCTCTTCTATTGCTTCTCATTTGACCAGATTGACCCAGAAGGGTGCTCCATTAAGATGGTCTAATGAGTGTGAGGAGAGCTTTCAGAAGCTCAAGTCAGCTTTGACCACAGCTCCGGTACTAGTTTTGCCTACTGGTTCGGGTTCTTACATAGTCTATTGTGATGCTTCTAGAGTTGGTTTGGGAGCGGTATTGATGCAGGACGGTAGGGTGATTGCCTACGCATCTAGAAAGTTGAAGGTGCACGATAAGAATTATCCAGTGCACGATCTTGAGTTAGCTGCTATTGTTCATGCCTTGAAGATTTGGCGGCATTATTTGTATGGAGTGCAGTGTGAGATTTTCACTGATCATCGTAGTTTGCAGTATCTGCTGAGGCAGAAGGACTTGAATTTGCGTCAGAGGAGGTGGTTGGAGCTTCTCAAGGATTATGACCTCACTATCTTATATCATCCGTAGAAGGCCAACGTAGTGGTCGATGCCCTAAGTCGCAGAGCAAAGAGTTTGGGGAGTCTAGCCTACCTTCTAGTAGCAGAGCGGCCATTAGCCCTTGATGTCCAGGCCTTAGCGGGTCGGTTGGTGATATTGGATCTATCAGATCCCCCGCGAGTGTTGTCTTGTGTAGCATCCAGGTCTTCTCTTTACGATCAGATTAGAGCACGCTAGTATGATGATCCACATTTTCTCTTTCTTCAAGACAGGGTCCATTGCATTGATGCCAGGGATGTGGTTATTGGTGATGATGGGTTCATGAGGATGTAGGGCCGGATTTGCTTGCCCAATATGGATGGGCTTCGAGATTTGATTCTAGCTGAGGCCCATAGTTCGCGGTATTCCATCCATCCGGGTGCCGCAAAGATGTATCAGGATTTGAGGCAGCATTATTGGTGGAGGCGGATGAAGAAAGATATTGTTGAGTTTGTGGCTCGGTGTCTCAACTGTCAGCAGGTCAAGTATGAGCACCAGAGACCAGGTGGATTGCTTCAGAGATTTTATATTCCGGAGTGGAAGTGGGAGCGGATCACCATGGACTTTGTAGTTTGACTCCCACGGACTTCGAGGAGGTTTGATCCTATATGGGTTATTATGGATCGGCTGACCAAGTTCGCGCACTTCATTCCTGTTGGTACTACTTATTTTTCGGAGAGGTTAGCTGAGATTTGTATCAGGGAGATTGTCCGATTACATGGGGTTCCAGTTTCTATCATTTCCGACAGAGGTACTCAGTTCACATCTCACTTTTGGAGAGCCGTGCAGAGAGAGTTGGGTACTCAGGTTGAGTTGAGCATAGTGTTTCATCCTCAGAACGACGGGCAGTCGGAGCGTACCATTCAGATTTTGGAGGATATGTTGCGTTCTTGTGTGATTGGCTTTGGTGCTTCATGGGACCAGTTTCTGCTACTAGCAGAGTTTGCATATAATAACAACTACCAGTCGAGTATCCAGATGGCTCCGTATGAGGCTTTATATGGTAGGAGGTGCAGATCTCCGGTTGGTTGGTTTGAGCCGGGCGAGGCTAGGCTATTGGGCACAGACTTGGTTCAGGATGAATTGGGCAAGGCAAAGTTGATTGAGGAGCGGCTTCGCACGGTGCAGTCTAGGCAGAAGAGTTATGCGGACTGGAAGGTCCGAGATGTGTCTTTCATGGTTGGGGATAAGGTGTTGCTGAAGGTGTCGCCCATGAAGGGTGTTATGAGATTCGGGAAGAGGGGGAAGCTGAGTCCCAGGTTCATTGGGCCATTTGAGGTGCTTCATAGGGTTGGGGAGATGGCTTATAGGCTTGTTATGCCTCCCAGTCTATCGAGTATTCATCCGGTATTCCATGTTTCGATGCTCCGGAAGTATGTTTGTGACCCGTCTCATATTTTGGACTTCAACACGGTTCATCTCGAGGGTGATATGTCATATGAGGTAGAGCCAGTGGCTACTTTGGGTCGACGAGTCAGGAAGCTGAGGTCTAAGGATATAGTTTCACTGAAGGTTCAGTGGAGAGGGCAGCCGGTGGAGGATGCCACCTAGAAGACCGAGCGGGAGATGCGGGACAGATATCCTCATTTATTCGAGACTTCAGGTATGTTTCTACACCCGTTCGAGGACGAATGTTTGTTTAAGATGGGAGGATGTAACGACCAGGCCGTTCGTTCCGTGAGATTTACCTCGTTTTCCCTATTTCTGCATTTGTCATATATTGCTAGCCTGTTCTTTTTGTTGTGTTGGGTCATTTGGTTTGGGTCCGTAGTGGTCATGGTGAGAATTGAGGCATTTAGTCTCCTAATGTAGCCTAAAGTTGAGAAAGTCAACTGTGAGTTGACTTATTGGTGAACGACCTCGGAATGTGAATTTTGTGGCTCGTATAGCTTCGTTAGGTGATTTGGGACTTAGGAGTGCGTTTGTAATGAAGTTTTGATGTCCGGTGTAGAATTAGGCTTGAATTGACGAAAGTTAGTTTTTGGCAATTTCCGGTCGGCAGTGAAAAATAGGCTATCGGGGTCGAAATGGGATTCCGGAAGTTGGAGCAGGTTCCTAATGTCATTTTGGATATGCCTGCAAAATTTCAGGTCAATCGAACGTGTTTTGGTTGGTTTCGGCGTAGTTGGCGAAATTTGGAAGTTTCAAAGTTCATAGGCTTGAATTTGATGTAATTTTGGTGTTTTCGTGTTGTTTTTGGTGTTTCGAAGGCTCTACTAAGTTGGAGTAATGCTATGGGGTGTGTTGGTATGTTTGGTTGGGGCCCCGGGGGGCTCGGGATTGATTTCGGATGGTTGGAGGAGTTTTAAACTTGGAATAATTGCAGCAAACGGCTGCTGGTGTAAGTTTCTGGTGTTGGCCGCACCTGTGGAAGGGTAGCCGCAGGTGCGATGTCGCAGGTGCGAAAGGTCATGCGCAGGTGCGGAAGGAGGCTAGGCAAGGGTAAACCCGCAGGTGCAAAGAGATGGCCGCACCTGCGAAGCCGCAGGTGCGGAGGAGTGGCGCAGGTGCGAGAATTGGCCCGTTAGTGGGATTGCGCAGGTGCGATTAGTCCGCAGGTGCGATTAAGTGTCCGCAGGTGCGTAATTTTTTAGCAGAACAGTATAAAAAGGGGCCTCTGTGAAATTTTATTCATTCCACCATCTTTGCATGCGTTTGAGCTCTTTTGAAGGAAAATTGAAGAGGAAATTCGTGGTTCTTCAGTGGAGGTAAGTTCCTGGGTTACTAAAGTCGTTTCTATGCTCTTTTGTTCGGATTAGGCTTGTAAATTGAAGGATTAAAGTAGGTAAAGGATGGGAAGAATGGGCGGAGGATTGGAAAATTCTTTTAGCAATTTGGGTAGGCAATTGTGTTCCGATTGTGATGTTTTTGGTATGTGTAGAATCGTGGGGGGATGAGGTTTCTCGTGATGTAAAATTTATCAAATTTCGAGACGTGGAACCGGTACTCGGGTTTGGCCGAATTTCGAGATTCTTGTATAATTTGATAGTTTTTGATTGGGTTGTGTTCCTTTAGCATATATTAATGATGTTAAACTGGTTTTGGCTAGATTTGGAGCAATCGGGAGCCAATTTGAGGGGCAAGAGCATAGCGACTAGTGTTGTGGCCCGGTAGAGGTAAGTAATGGTTATAAATGTTGTCCTGAGGGTATGAAACCCTGGACTACATATTTCTCACTGATTTTGAGAATGGCGCACATGTCGGATGACGAGTATGTGGCGCGCACTGATTTTTGGATTGGACTAGGTCCTCTCTGCAGGCGACCAATGAGTTGCATAGTTTACTCAAAACCTTATGTTAAATTATGTTCTAAAGATTGTTGAAATATTTGTGCTATAAGCTGTGTTTGGGGCCTCGTGTCGATCTGTTTAGACCCCTTGGGGGCTTTTTACTGTAATTTTTCTCACTATTTACTGATGATTTCACTCAGCCACATTGTGCTTACTATTTTCGAAACTCAGCCTGATTTACACTACTTTGAGATTTAAAAATTATGTTTTGGGTCGAGTACCCTGTTTTACTGATTTGCCCGAGGGGCTTTTTGAGTGGTTCTGCTGAGTGAGGCCGAGGGCCTGATTGTGAGGATATGATATGCCACAAGGTAGCTTGATATTAGCGCTTGGGCTTAAGGAGCCCCTCCGGAGTCTGCACACACCCCCAGTGAGCGCACCGAGTGCCGAGTGACGAGTGATTGGGAGGCATGAGTTACTGTGAGGTGCTGAGTGACTCATTATGAGTGACTCTGAGGCATGCCCGAGGGGCGGATTATGATATATGTTTTGCCCAAGGGGCTACCTATGATTTTTACTACTTTCACTTTGGACTTATGAAATATGGTTTGCCCGAGGGGCCTCCATATGATTCATTTCATGTTCATACTAAATCTTTCGGTTTGAAGTTGTTAAAAATATGCATTCTTCAAAGGACTTTTCTGAAATGGGTTTTAAGGCATGATGACTTTATATATCTATGTTTATACTGTTGAAAAGAAAGGTTGTGCACATTGTGAGTTGATGACATTGATTTCTATGTGATTTCTTGCCACTTAGACTTGATTTATTTTCATTACTACTGAGTTGGCGTACTCACATTACTCCATGCACCCCTGTGTGTAGATTCAAGTGCAGATACCGAGCATTAGCTATCTTTTCCGTGCGGAGCCGGATTGCGGGATATAGAGGTAGCTGTTCAGCGTCTGCAGCATCTCTATTTTCCCATCTTGTTGTATCTAGATATTTATTCGGAGGTTTTTGTATTATAATAGTATACCTTTGGTTTATTTTTCTTAGATTCTCATGACATGTTGGCTACGAGTTTTGGGGTTGGTGGCACTGATATTTGGCCTAATGTATTTAGTGAACTCTACATATTTTATGAAATGCTTGAAATTTGATTGGGATTTTGAAGGAAATTGTGAACATGTGATTATTGGCTAGCCTAGCTCCACGATAGGCGCCATCACGGCCGGTTTAGGATTTGGGGTCGTGACAATCTGCCTCTTCTCTTTTTCGCGAACGCGTTCCCCATCTCATGTTCGCGATGCATTCTCTGCCCAACCTTCATGAACGCGTCCTCTTCTTCACGAACTCGAATAACAAATTTCCCTCAGCCTCCAGATGCACTTCGGAATGCAATACCACACTCGCGAACACGTAAGAGGAAACCAGAATAGCTACACTAGCAATCTTCAGCCAACAAGACAAATCCAAAAATGATCTGCCAACCATCCGAAACTCACCCGAGGCCCCCGGGACCTCCACAAAACATACCATCACGTCTCATAACTTAGTCAAACCCTCAAATCACCTCGAACAACATCAAAAACACAAATCACACATAGATTCAAGCCTAATGAAATTTGAATTTCCAAATTTCTACAACCGACGCCTAAACTTATCAAATCACGTCCGATTGACCCCAAATTTGGTGCACGACTCGTAAATGACACCACCGACCTGCTCTAATTTCCGGAATTA
This sequence comes from Nicotiana paniculata, assembly GCA_005239505.1. Taxonomy (NCBI): domain Eukaryota; kingdom Viridiplantae; phylum Streptophyta; class Magnoliopsida; order Solanales; family Solanaceae; genus Nicotiana; species Nicotiana paniculata. The sequence goes on along the minus strand of MDKI01167499.1, from coordinate 21,596 downwards.
GAATTCGAACCCGATATCAAAAAGTCCACTCCTGGTCAATTTTCCCAAAAATTCAACTTTCGTCATTTCAATCATAATTCCACTAAGGATCCCCAAATAACAATCTGGACACGCTCCTAAGTCCAAAATCACCCAACGGGACTAACGGAACCATCAAAATTCAAATTCAGGGTTGTTTACACATAAGCTAATTTTCAGTCATCTTTTCCAACGTAAGTTTTCCATTATGAGACTAACTATCTCAATTCATTCCTAAATCTCTCCAGACCCAAACCAACTAACCCGATAAGTCATATAACAACTATAAAGCACAAAAGGAGAAGCAAATGGGGGAAGTGGGCTACAACTCCCAAAACGACCGGCCGGGTCGTTACAGCTGGTGCTTTAACAATTGTTGGGCCATCTCTTTCATACTGAATCTCTAAATATTTTTACTGATGCTATTGCCTATTCATCAATAGAGTAATCTTCTAATCTTGGACTTTTTATTTCACTTTACCATGCAGCTGGATATCCTCCTTGAAGATCTTCAAATACGCTCCTTGACTTTGTCTTCATGATCTTTGAATTAAAATCGGATTCTGTCAATATTGCCTTAACGTGGAGAGTCTTGATAGTCTTGCCTTGAATGAAGACTCTTGCCTATTGAATTTCCTTGGAGTATTTCTTTCTTTCTTGGCTGTTGCATATTCAATTAGTAATCATCTTTCTTATTGCAGGGAACTTCTTAATACTTTCAAGGAATGCTTGGTAAAATTAATTTCCTTTCCTTCCATAAGAATTATGATAATTATGCTCCTTGACTTCCTTAAATATGAGTAGTAGACAATATTATGAATTTTCAATCAATGAAAGCTTTCCTTTTGAATAATGCTCTTTTAATTCTCAAGCTTCAATGTTTTGTCCATCACGTCTTTGAGCAAACCATGAATATCATTTGCGCCCTTTTATATAAAGATCTTTGGGAAATAATTTATTCCCATAACGATGCTTGTAGTAGCTCAATAAATCTTTGTTCCAAAATAACTAATATTCTTTCCAGTAGTTTCTTTGAACTCTTACTCTGGCTTGTACATGTAAGATATTAGCTCTTATTTAAGTAACCCAAGAGAATTTCAAGATCCACTTCCATTACCTTGGATCTTGAATTTTGTCTTGAATATGAAGATCTCAATGATCATTTATTATTTCCACAACTATGGAAATAATTTCCTTTTGAATAGATCTCCATACATCTCTGATCAAGATAGCACATTTCCTTATTGAAATATTCCATGCTATATCCCTCAATCTTCTGATTTATTTCCTTTTATTTTTCTTGCACCAATCTTCTACATATCTTCTATAATTCTTTTCCATATCTTCTTTGATATATTTTGAAACTTTATTATATCAAGGTAAATCATCCCAATAAATCTCAGTCATATCCTCTATAAAAGTAGTGTGCATTGTAGATATTTCGTTCCTCTGTAAATCAACCATCATTCTTTGATCTGCTTTCCATAATAAACATGTACCAAAATAAATTTATCACAAATAAATATTCTTTGATTAAACCTTATGTTGGTTTGGTACCATCAAAATTAGTTTATAAAACCTTGGGGCTAATAAGAACCAAATATAAACAGTAGTCTCAAAAGGGGCTAGTTGTCCACTTCAACAAGTTTTGGACAGCGGGCACGATAGAGCAATATTATGTGAGTAAAGAAGTGCTACTAACTAGTGGAGTACCTAAAATCTTCTGGGCTAAGGCTGTCAATATTGCATGCTATTTGCTAAATAGGTGTATGGTTAGGCCTATTCTTGAGGAGACTTTCTATGAAATTACTGGGAGGAAGAAGCCAACATCACTCACCTAGGAGCCTTTCTTTGTAAGTGCTTTGTATACAATAATGAAAAGAACGCTCTGGTAAAATTTGATGCAAGAAGTGATGAGGAAATGTTCATAGGTTACTCTTCACATGGTAAAACATACCAAGTGTATAATAAAAGAACTATGTGTGTTGAAGAGTATGTGTATGCTATATTTAGTAAATCTAATAGTGTGGATGAGAAAGGTATACAGAATGATGATCAAGATATTAGACTGTCACAATCCATTCCAACCATAGGCCGTGATGACGCCGTACGACGTCCAAATCCACTATTAAAAAGTAAATGGACACGGTCGCATGCAATATAATATACCCAACTATGTGCCGGGGTCAAATCCCACAGAGAATAGTAGGTAGGTGATTAGGCCTGTAGAGAATTATCACTCATTATGCTATGTCAAACACATGGGGAATTACATTCAAGTAACGATCCAATGTATTTCATGATTTTATAAATATGAGCGAGTTTATGTTAATTAGCCTCGGGTAATAATTCTTTATTAGCTTCTTTTGAAGACTAACAAGACTTCCTAATTGAATTATCCCTAAAACAATTAAGAGATTAAGCACACCCGAATATGCCTACAAGTAGTTCAATCCTATCCCTAGGTAGAATCTATAAAGTGAGGATTAACGCCTCACGTTCTTGATAATTAATCTTTCCCAACTCCAAATTATCTTTTCCAAAATTATTTCGAAGTTAATAGGCGAGTCCTAAGGTTAGCTAATCTCTTTGGAAATATTAAAGAACAAGAATAATTAAAAAAATAATAACTCATTTTGTAATAAATAAAAATCATACATAAGCACAACAAGATATTTAATCCACACTTTAAATATGAATATTTTCATAGACAAGATTCAAGTGTTAGAAAAAATAATACACACTAAGATATTCAATACTAAGCAAGAAAATGAAGAATTGAACATAAATGGATAAGAAATTCTCAACCAAAAGCTTCAAGTCTTCCAGACCCCAGTGTGTGTGCAAGAACCATAGCTCCCAAACATGTGTTCTCTAGTCAAGAGACTGAAAAATAAGCCAAAGATGTGTTTCCAATAAGCTAGGTCATGTATTAAAGGGTTTGGGATAGATAAAATGTGAAATGCTAAGTATGTCCACAGCTGAAGCCCATTGGCCGCACCTAAGGAAAAGTCATCGTAGGTGCAGTACCGCAGAAGCGCAAAATTACTCGCAAATGCCAGTCTTGTTAAATTTGCGAATTCCGCAGAAGCAGACATGTCGCAGCAGAAGCGGCTACGCAAATGCGAACATCAATCGCAGAAGCATATCTTAGTCGCAGGTGCGCGTCCATTGCAATTTGTCCTATTCCATATATGTGACCTTTTCTCGTAGGTGCGGGCCTGCAAAAGCAGGCACTCTTCCGCAAATGCGGTTTCACTAAAGCAATTTTGCACTTATTTCCCTATTTTTATGCTCAATTCCATTTCAATTGAATTCAATTCTCTTGAAGACTAATTGTTCCTGAAAATCTAGCAATGCATAACATAAATTTCCTCATTTTATAATTAAAGGACACAAAAAGTAAAGAAAAGAGACTGAATTAAATGGTAAAATCACCACTCATCAACACCCCCAACTTAAATCTTTTGTTTGTCCTCGAGCAAATAAAAACCAAATACTCAATGAGGCTCTACCAATTAAAGCTCAATTAGCACCGCTATCATCTTCAAATCGCATTCTTCAATTAAGTATAACAATTATGGTTTTGTTTGGTACTATTAATTAGAATCAAGCATGTGAACTTCAACAAAACAACTCTCTCATTTAAAACAATCTCAAGAATGCAATGGAGTTTCAAAATAATCAAGTGAGCACAACCAAGCCTCAAGAAGTGACTCAAAAGCACTAGTTTACTACATATGCTCAATTTACTCAATTCGGAATATATCAATGTCACCAATCCATCATAATCCATGTGCCCTCACAAGAAAGGAAGTCCCAAAATTACCATATTTACAATAACAACACAAGGGGAAAATGCATAAAGACACTCACTCTCAACAAAGAATTTCAAGTGTTACAAAATATCATGCCATAAGCTTGCCCTTATTTAATTCGCCGCATATTCAAGAACATTCGGATGGAGATCTCATAAGGACTTTTGAAGCTTGTAATGTAATCTTAGGGAAGGGTAGCATAAGCATTTGGGATACAAGTGACTACACCCTCCTTGAACACTACTCACATTTGTCTTTCTTTTTGCACTTTACTTCTTCTTAAGCCACATAGCGCTTATTGACCTCTAGTTACCAACATAAAACCACTTTAAAGTACCTCTCTAATTTTCTCAAGATTCTATTTTTTAATTTTATATATATATATATATATATATACATATATATATATATATATATACATATTTATATATATTTCTTTTCTTTTGGAGCTTGAGTATCTTCATATAAATAACTTTGAGGTACATTCTTCTACATACAATGTGCATCTTCACAATTTCCCAATTAATACCAACACCTCCAAATTAGGCTTTTAGCCTCATTCTCAACATTCAAGGAATGACGAGTTCTAAAGAGGGAATTATCTCAAAAAAGGGTAAAGGTTTGTAATGAGGTAGCCAAAGAAAATGTTAAATTCTCAAATGGGGTTAACTAATGACAATATTTATGCAATGGTAGGCTCAAAAGGCTAAAGATGATTTTTCAAATATCACAAAGAATGACTAAGGTCATCCCTCCAACCAAGCATAATTAACATTAGCATTGCAAGAAGATCAACCGGGCAAGTTTTAGATGATCAAAGTAAACATAAGAATTATTTTTAACAAAAACTAACACACATGGCACATGAACTAATCAAGGCAGATCAATTTCACTTCTTAATAAGAACAACTATAGCAATATCATGCCAAATAGTGGGCAAAGAGTCACAAAATGAGTCAAGAAGTAATCACGAAAATTATTCTTCCCCGTGCAATTTACTTTTTCAGTTTACAACCAAAATTTGAAGGGGTATTCTTAATTCACACTTCACATACAAGAGACTAATTTTATTAGTATCAAACAATCCAAAAGTTTCCACATAACAAACAAGACATCATCAATGTATAAATAAAGTATACTCCATTTAGCCACCCCCAACTAAAAACATTGTAGTGTCCTCACTGCACATTATCAGAATAAAATAAGAGTAGTTTGAGGGCCTCCCTGAGGTCTGCATCAAACTAGCAGACTGCGAAAAAAGGCTCATCACTGTCGTGTAGAACTCTCGGCCTCATCATCATCGGTATCATCAGTATCAGCATCATCATCATCATCATTCAACAAAAAGAATACTTTTTACTATCATCTTTGCCCCGACCCGTATCTTGATGTTCGGCTGCCCCCATTTGAATATGACATTGATGCCTCTACACATCTTTACCATGAAATTACCCTTCTTCTTATTTCTCTCTTTCTCTTCTTGGAAGTCTTCCTGATGATCTACATGTTCCTTGGCCATATTGCCATAGGCTGCCTAGAGCCTGCTAACAGAAGCTGCCAACTTCTCATGAGACTCTGCCTCCTTTTTATAGGCCTCCAGGTATGTCTTCATTTCTTCTTTAGTAAAATAATCAAGCCCTTGCTGGGAGAGTGAGGGCCCACTAGGGAGTTGTGACACTAAGTCACGAATGGAGACAAGTTGGGAGTTTAGCATCCCAAATGGTTCCTCGGTCTAAGTATCTTGTGAGGAGGACCCATCACCTACAACAATCTCCATCTTCCTCTTCTTGCTCTTTAGTACACTTTCTTCTCCTGTTACCCTTAATGGGTGAAATGGTTTGTCCGCCAGTATCCAACGATCTCCATCCAATTCCTCAACCTGCGTACGCCGGTACAACTCTGTAATTAATGATAGAAATATCAATGTCGAGCCACCTTGAAGCACATACTCTTTCAGCTCCTGAACAATGTAGTAACCAACATTCACTGGAATGCCATTCAAGGCCCTAGTATATGTGACATCAGACACGTTCCCATAAGGAGACACTTGCTCGCAATGATATACAACTGCATTTTTGCTTCAGCTGTAAAATCACCACATTTGGTGGCTTTTTCTTCTTAGTCCAAATCACTGTTTGACTTGTAGGAGAAAGCTTTGGGACTATCCAATCACCATTGTCTCATGGATCTCTTTCTCGCATTGACTCGGGCAGATGATTTTGAAGCCCATAGACATCATTTATCTCTTCAACTCCAAATTTCACAATCTTTCCCCTTATTGTAAGTTCATGGTTTTGGAAATGTGTACACTTTAAGTTAGCGTAAAATTCCCTCACTCGTGTCTCATTGGCCTTGCATGGAGTTGGGATAAAGTAGGTCCAGCTGCTTGAAACTAGCCGGCCATGGAAATGCGGAAGAATCTCGGCCACTTTTCATTGGCATCTCTTTTCTCAAGTGTGAGCTTCTTCACGAGGATATTATCATAATACCGGTTTTGACAATCGGAAGATATGAATCTATTGGAATCATGGTTCAAATCCTTAGCCACTTCTTCCATTTCTGTGATCAGGTGCCGCATTTTCATTCATGTTCGGGTCATTTTAAGCTAAAAGTACCTAGAAAAATCAAAACAAAGTTAGTCGGTCATTAGAGTTATGTTATGAAATTAAAAGAACATATACTAAGCCAAAGAACCAAGACAAACGGCTTTGGAAACTCCAGTTGGAAAGCTACTGCAAATGCACAATTCTTCTTGTTATCGCACATGTGGAATATTACTTGTAGGTGCAGCTCCGCTTCTGCGAAAGATGTGCCTTTTCTGTGAAATTTCACTTCTAAACAAAAATTGCACCTGCGGAAGAGGCATCGCAGGTGCGAGGCTGCATCTGCGGTCCTTTTTCCACTTCTGTGATGTTCATCAGAGGGTTCAAAAGCCCAGAACTTGCCGAGTCTTATCAATTCCAAACATGATTTTGGCACACAATTTATACTCAGGATTTCTGAATCTGTGCACTACACTATTAGGAGACTCAGTTACACATGATTTCAAGGTCAATGGCGAGATTATTTCACTTGGACAATTCATCGAATACATAACAAGCATAGAGTGTATTGACTTTTCTTAAAACAATATGGGTAAATCAGACTTCCTCAATTTCTTTTCAACAGCACCAAGCACACACACTACACTCCACCAATTTCCCTCACTCCTAAAGCTAACAATGATCGAGAAGGGAAAACAAGGGATATGGGAAAACGGCCGTGGAAACTCAGAAATGAAAAAGAAAAATAGGAAGAAAAGAGAATTAGAGTAGAGATAAAGATTATGCCTGAGTTGTCTTGTGTGAGAGCAATAGAATGCACGAGCAGTGGAGATGAATGTGAGAGATGTGAGGAGTTAGATTTTGGAGAAGGAGGGTTTTGAATTTTACTTGTTGAAGAACATATGGACTATTTAAAATTACCAGAAGAGTTGCACCTGCGGATACGAGACCACTTCTGCGACCATGCGTATGAACCGCTACTGCGAGACTACCCTATCAGCGTGACCTGGGCGCTTCTACAAATCCACATATGCGCAAACTTTTACGCAACTGATGTTGCTCTAGAGTTCTGCTAGGCAAATCTGGGCAGCCACTATTTTGGCTTGTTCCAACACCTCAAACTCCTTAATTCAACTCTAAATAATCTGAAACTCTGCAGATTAGCCAAAAAACATAATAAACTATGCTAAAAAAATTCAAAAACCACTAAGAAGTTTAAAAATGATGGGTTGCCTCCCACCAAGCACCTCATTTAACGTCGTGGCACGACGCAAATCAACTTTACCACTTTTCTCTCCACTTGGAAGATACGAATTGGCACCTAACTTGGAATCAAGCATGAGACCACGAGCGATGGGGTTTGGTAAGTAGATGATCATGCCAAATTTTAATTTCTTCGTTTTGCATTTCTTTGCTTTATTTTGAGGCATGTCATTTTGCGTTCTTGAATATTCAAATTGCAGGATGCATGGATCTTGTCTTTATTCTTTGCACTCCCACATGGTTTCACATGGTTCAATTCCCATATCAACATACCTGTCTAAAGTTGAAAAGTGCTTGGAATGAGATATCAAACTCCCAACTTTCAACGTTTTCGGATTTTTACATCCTCTTTTTTCCCCGAATTAGAGTCAACTTCAACCTTTTTTTGATACACCGGTTGACTCTAATTCTATATTTTTCTCGGCATCACCAACAATAATAGAGTCGGTTGGCGGATGTTCAATTCTTGATTTATCAAAATAAATCTCACATTCTTCCTCGAAGTTGGACTCTTCTTGACTTCTTCCCACACTCTCAAGTTGGTGGACATAATGAGCCTCAATCAATATTTTTATTTGATCTTCCAAGGTGCGGATATTCTAATAGTTGTGAGTTAGTACTTGTTTCAAGTCCTCGAGTGCCAAGTTGTGCTTCTCCTCATTTTCAAGAATGGCCTCCAACATGATCATCATCCTCCCATTTTGAGCATTTGAGAGTTCTTGATGGTTTTGATCAAGTGCCAAGCTTCAACCTCTGAGGAAGGTTCTTAGCTATCATTCACTTTCGAGGCTTTTTGGACCTTAAAGCTTCAATCATTTCTCCCATTTGGGAGTTCAACCTTTCAAGCGTCAAATCATTTTGGAAACTATTTTCCAAAATCTCCTCCAAGGCCTTTTTCTCTTTGTTTCCTCCTCCAAGTAGGAATTACATACTAAGTTTGAACTCTCCATTTTGACTATGCTCAATTTCTTCCACTTCCATATCCCTACGGTTGTCATCACAAAAAGCAGAATAATCATAGCGGGGGTTCGGCGAAGGCAAGGAAAAATAAGCACAATTAGTCCAATGACCATTTTGACCACAACACTTATCACAAATACTCCACTCATGGGTTTGAGATTGTGCGCACAATTTCCCCCAGGGAGAATTTAAACAATTTTTCCACGAGTGTGGTCCTCCACAATAATGACAAGGGTCATCAAAGTATGAACAACTACCATCCGACAAAATTTCATTGCATGATGCCATTTTTCATAAACTAAGAAAATACACAAGAAAATTAAATAAGACAAATAAAGATAAAAAAATAATAACACAAATATTCACAAGTTTTTACCAATGCACATACGTTTACTTCTCAAACAACCTAAATACGATAAATTGTTTCCTAGTAACCGCGCCTATTTTGATTACGTCCAAATCTACTACTAAAAAGAAAATGGACATGTCACGACCCAAAACCTAACATGTTGTGATGGCGCCTATCGATGGTACTAGGAAAGCCGACTTTCCAAAAATACTTCAAAAATAAAATATAAAAGTAATTTAAACTTCTGCATATCAGGAATTCTTATAAAAATCAAAGTTGAACTCAAAATAGAATCAAAGTGTGGAAAACTAGCCCCAAACATCAGGGTGTCACCAAGTCATGAGCGTCTAGGTTTCAGAACTAATACAACCAGTGTTTAAGTATTAATACAAGGCAGAAATAAATATAGAAGAAGTGACAAGGTTCTGTGGATGCTGGCAGCTACCTCGTAGTCTCCGAAACTCGATCACGCCATAACTCAACGCTCTCCGTGCTCAAACACATTTGGATCTGCACATGAAGTGCAAGGTGTAGTATGAGTACAACCGACTCAGCAAGTAATAGAAATAAATAAGGAACTGAGAAACAGTGACGAGCTATAAAGAACATTTCATTTAATAATTTTTAAAGTCGGAGAGTAAACATGAGTAATGCCAGTAACATGAGTCAAATCAGTTTCATATTTACCAAGTTCAAGTAAAACCAAATGTCATCTAAATGCATCAACAAAGGGAATAGATGCAACCCAAGTAAAACCAAATATCATCTAAATGCAGCAACAAAGGGAATAGATTCAGCCTCATAGGGTACTTCCACTCGAGCTCTCAATAACTCAACACTCGGCTCTCAACCCTCCATACACACGCTCAATAGGTACCTCCGGTCACTAGGGGTGTTCAGACTTCGGAGGGGCTCCTACAGCCCAAGCTATAATCTGCACAGACAACTCACGTGCTATAATATCATATCAAGGTCCACACGGACAACTCACGTGCTACCATATCATATCAGAATCCGCACGGAAAACTCATGTGCCGCATGTACAACTCACGTGCTAAGGTACAATACCTCACAAACAGGTCCTCTTCCTCACTCAATCATGAACCTCTCTAGTCTCACAGCACTCAGTAAATGAGGGAAAAACAGCCCAAATCAGAATGCTATAGTGTAACAGTAGGGAATAGTAACAGAGACAAAGCTAAACATGTATAAGAATCACTATGACTGAGTATAACAACCATAAGCAGGTACATGTCCTAAGCATGATTTCTAACATGAAAAGCAATCAAATTACTAGCAGACAAGTAATACATGTAACACAAAAAGGCTATTAGACTTTACAGTCTCACGGGACAAACCAAGTTACGATCCCTCACGGTGTACACTCACACGCCCGTCACCTAGCATGAGTGTCACCTCCAAGCAGACACATTATACCAAACTTCGGGTTTCATACCCTCAAGACCAGATTTAAAACTGTTACGTATCTCAACAGCGTAGAAATCCTACTCAAGGATGCCCTTTCCACTCGAACCGTCCTCCAAATGCCCTGAATCTATCCACAAGCAATACAATATGATCAATATAGTCTAAAGGAATTAATTCCACAAGAAAAATACCAAATTATAGACAAAACTCGAAATTGGTTCAACCCGGCCCCCGGGCCCACGTCTCGAAATTCGATAAAAGTCAAAACCCGAAAGCTCATTCACTCACGAGTCTAATCATACCAAATTTACTCAAATCCGGTAACAAAATCCCATTCAAAACCTCAAAATTCAATCTCAAGAACACTTCTTCTCTTTCCCCAATTTTTCACCCCAATTCACAAATTAAATGATAAATTAAAGGTATAATCATGGGATTTAACCAAAATCAAGTGAGAAACACTTACTCCAATCAACTCCGCGAAAATCCCCTCAAGAATCGCCCAAATCCGTGATCTCTAGCTCAAAATATTAAAAATGAGCTCAAACCCTCGATTTTGAATTTAACACTGCCTGCCCAGATTTTCTCGCAAACGTGACCGTCCTCTCGCGTTCACGTAGACCAACTCAGACTGCCTCTCCGCTTTACTCTCCGTGAACAGGACAACTCTTTCGTGAATGCGATTCTTTAGCAGCTCAAAACTTCGCAAACGCGACCCTCACCTCGCGAACGCGTAGACTAAGGACATGGGGTCCCCAACTGCCTCGCTTCTCTTCGCGAACGCGACACCACTCACGCGTTCACGATGCACACACTGCCATATCCTTCATGTTCGCGTCCTCTAATTATCGAACGCATAGAACAAAAACTCATCACCTCAGAAATAATTTTCTCGAACGCGAGGCGTCTCTCACACTAAGAGGAAACGAGAAACAAAATACAGCAGCAGATCAGCTGCACTTCTCCAACTCCAAACCATCCGTTAGCCTCCCGGAATCACCCTGAGGCCCTCGGGACCTCAACCAAACATACCAACAGGTCATATAACCCCATACAAACTTAGTCAAACCTTCGAATCACTCAAAACAACATCAAAACAGCAATTTACACTCGGATTCAAGCCTAAGAACTTCTAAACTTCCAAATTCCGCAAACGACGCCGAAACCTATCAAATTTACACACATGCCAAAATTACACCACAAACCTACTCCAACTTCCGGAATTCCGTTCCGGCCCCGATATCAAAATTTTCATTGCCGACCAAAATCGCCAAATTTCCAACTTTCGCCACTTCAAGCCTAATTCTACTACGGACCTCCAAATCACCTTTCGGAAGCGCTCCTAAGTCCGAAATCACCTAACAAAGCTAACGGAACCATAAAAATTCTAATCTGAGGTCGTTTACATACAAGTCAACATCCGATTGACCTTTCCAACTTAAGCTTCTAATAAAGAGACTAAATGTCTCAATTCTCTCCGAAACCACTTCGAACCCGAACCAACCAACCCGATACAATATAATACAGGTGTAAAGCACAAAAGAAGAATAAATGGGGAAACAAGGCTATAACTCTCAAAACGATCGGTCAGGTCGTTACAGGACACGATCGCATGCAATATAATATACCCAACTATGAGTCGGGGTCGAATCCGACAGAGAATAATATGTAGGCTATTAGGTGTGTAAGAGAATTATCACTTATTATGCTAAGTCAAACACTTAGAAAGGGTTTTTGAGAAATATTTATGACTAAATGCGAAAATATAAACTAACCTAGAAAGCAAGGAAAATGATCAATGGCTACAAGCATAGATACATGGGGAATTACACTCAAGTAACGATCTTATGTATTTCATGATTTTACAAATATTAGCGAGTTTATGTTAATTAGTCTCGAGTAATACTTCTTTATTAGCTTCTTTCCAAGACTAACAAGTCTTCCTAATTGAATTATCTCTAAAACAATTAAGAGATTAAGAACACCAGAATATGTCTACAAGTAGTTCAATCCTATCTCTAGGTAGAATCTATAAAGTGGGGATTAACGCCTCAAGTTCTTGTTAACTAATCGTTTCCAACCCAAAATTATCTTTTCCAAAATTAATTCGAAGTTAATGGGCGAGTCTCAGGGTTAGCTAATCCCTTTGGAAACATCAAAGAACAAGAATAATTAAAGAAATAATAACTTACGTCATAATAAATAAAAATCGTTCAATACATAAGCACAACAAGATATTTAATCCACACTTTAAATATGAATATTCCCATAAATAAGATTCAAGTGTTGGAAAAAATACTACACACTTAGATATTCAATACTAATCAAGAAAATGAAGAATTGAACATAAATGGGTAAGAAAATCTGAACCAAAAGCTTCAAGTCTTTAAGATCCATGTGCGTGTGCAAGAACCCTAGCTCCAAAACTTGTGTTCTCTAGTCATGAGACTGAAAAATAAGCCAAATATCTGCTAATGATGTGTACTTAATAAGCTAGGTCGTGTATTAAAGGGTTTGGGATAGAGAAAATATGAAATGCCAAGTATGTCCATAGTTGAAGCCCGTTGGCTGCACCAGCTAAAAAGTCATCGCAGGTACGGTACCGCAGAAGCGCAAAACTATACGCAAATGTGAGTCTTTTGAAATTTTCTGATTCTGTAGAAGCGGACATGTCGCTGTAGAAGCAACTTCGCAAATGCGGACATCAGCCGCAGAAGCGGTTCCGCAGAAGCGTATTCTTAGTCGCAGGTGTGCTTCTGTTGAATTTTATCCTATTTCGCAGACGCGACCTTTTCTTGCAGGTGCGAGCCCACATAAGCGGGCACTCTTCCGGAAATGTGGTTTCAATGAAGCAATTTTGCACTTATTTCCCTCTTTTTTGCTCAATTCCACTCAATTGAATTCAATTCTCTTCAAGACTCATTGACCTGAAAATCTACCAATGCACAACATAAATCACCTCATTTTATAATTAAAGGACACAAAAACTAAAGAAAGAAACTAAAATAAATGGTAAAATCACCACTCATCAGCGCCTAATGTTGCCGTTAGGTAAGCCAACAAACAAATCAACAAGTCGATCGATAATCCATAACACATTTTTAAACAAGTAGTGAAATAAATAGGCAAATCGTTCTATTTTCATAGTAAATACTGATATTATGTTACATATTCGAACGTGATCAAAATATAAATCTGAATATCAAAATAAAAATACAACCAAGAGCAAAATCAAAATTTCCAAAATCCGGTGTCACAAGTGTACGAGCATCTACTAGAATATACAATACTACTACAACAACTTTCAGGAATAGAAAATAGATAGAATACAGTAAAATGAACAGGAAAGTAACTCTGTGTGTTGCCGATCATAACATGAAATTCAGCTTACCACAAAGTCTTCTCGGTAGATATGCCTACGCCTAGATAACCACCAAATGTACCTCTCTCAATACCTGTTTAGTGCAGAACTGTAGTATGAGTACGTAAATCAACACGTACCCAGTAAGTATCTAGTCTAACCTCAAAGAAGCGGTGATGAGGGGTCGACATCGAGGCTTACTAGTGGTCCAATAACATCAGAAAGTTTTGCCCTAGAGTCAATAGAGGTGTAGTGAAGCATGGTACTCATGCTACGATTCCCACACCAATTGCTATACCACCTGCCCAACTAGCTAGAGATGGAGTCTAGGTAGGTTTAAGTCATCCCAGAGGTAGAGGTCAGGCTCATTATTATGTTTTCCCTGTTAGGTTTAAGTTTGTCACCTCTAATCTAGTCCTCATAGTTATTGTTTCAATTTGTCATAGAGATGCTTCGATATTATTTGATCTAATTTCTACTTATTTGTATGTGTCATCTTACTTTGAATCATATTTGGGTATGTTGCATGATTTTCTTCCTCTCGAACAGAGCTCCTCGCAGAAATTCCAGATCATTGAACAGGAATAAAAAAATAGTAGTTTCCTATCAAGTACCTGGATGTTTTCTTGTCCCTCAAGAGAATAAAGAGAGAATCTTCCTCTACTTGAGAAAATGAAAGAGAGAATCTCAGATTGGAAAAGAAAATTGTTGTCATTCGGAGGTTGACTATTCTATTATTATTCCTTTTTAGTTTTGTTTTGTCATTCTTTCCCTTTTTCTCTTCATCCCAAAACTTCACATAATATGTATCATTACATTCTCGTCTCAATTTTGTTTTTCAATTTCTCAAGAACTATCGTTTGTGAACGTAGGTTGTGTCGGGGATATACTATGGCTAATAAGTCATTTCGTTTGCATTTATTCTAAGAGACCGAAGAGACTTCGGTTTATGTGCCTACACCTATTGAAGATTCTATAGTAATGGATCGTTATCGGTCTTGTGTGGTTAATGGGTATGATACTATGGTCGATCTCTTATTATAGGACATGGTGGATTTGAGGTGACTCTCTGCTTGGATTGGTTGTCTCCATATTCATGCTATCTTGGATCGTCACACCAAGACTGTGGCTTTGACTATATCATGATTTCCTAGACTAGAGGGGAGAGGGTCACTTGGTCATTATACAAGCAATGTGATTTCATTTTTGAAGGCTCGGCATATGATTGAGAAGGAATGTTTAATGTATCTATTTTTTATTGGGGATTCTAGTTCGAAGATTACTTCCATGGATTCGATACTAGTTGCGAGAGAGTTCCCATTGGTGTTTTATATGGATTTACCAGATATTCCACTGGATATAGACATTAATTTTGGTATTGACTTGGTATCAGGTACTCAGTCCATATCTATTCCACTGTATCTTATGGCTCCAGCTGAGTTGAAAGATTAAAGGAGCAGTTGTAAGACTTGCTTAATAAGAGATTCATTATACCGAGTGTGTCTCCTTGGTATGTGTCGGTGTTTCTTGGGACGCATCAGTGTTGTTTGTGAAGAAAAAAGATAGTACTATGAGGATTGCATTGATTATAGGTAGTTGAACAAGGTTACTTTCAAGAACAAGTATCCATTACCTCGTATCGATGATTTGTTTGATCAGCATTAGGGTTCTAAGGTGTTCCATAATATTGATTCAAGATCAAGTTATCATCAGTTGAAGATTAAGGATTTGGATATCCCAATACGTCTTTTAAGGCTCAATATGGTCATTAATGTAATTCTGTTTAACTAATGCTCTAGCGATATTCATGGATTTAATAAACAGGGTGTTCAAGACTTATTTGGAGTCTTTTGTTATTGAATTTACTGATAATATCTTGGTTTAATCCCGTACTAGGGAGGAGCATAAGCAGCATTTAAGAATTGTGCTCCAGACTTTGAAGGAGAAGAAGTACTAAGCTAAGCTTTTTAAGTGTGAGTTTTGGTTGGATTCGGTTCATTCTTGGGGCACATGGTGTCTGGTGATGGTATTAAGGCAGCTACACATATCAGGAGTTTTTTGGATTTGGCAGGTTATTATCGCTATTTTATGGAGGGATTTTCATCCATTGTAGCCCAATTGACTAAGTTGACTCAGAAGGGTGTTCCTTTTAGATGGTCTGATGAGCATGAAAAGATCTATCAGAAGCTCAAGACTACTATGACTACATCCCTAGTATTGGTGTTGCCTACAGGTTCAGGGCTACATATAGTGTTTTTTTATGCTTTACGAGTTGGTCTTGGCACGATGTTGATGCATGAGGGTAGAGTGATTGCTTATGCGTCATGATAGTTGAAATTTCAAGAGAAGAAGTATACAGTTCATGATTTAGAGTTGGCAGGTATTGCGCATGCACTCAAGATTTAGAGGCATTATTTTTTCGATGTGTCATGTGAAGTTTATATTGATCATCGAAATCTTCAGCACTTGTTTAAGCTGAAGGATTTGAATTTGAGGTTGTGAAGGTGGCTTGAGTTTCTTAAGGATTATAATATCACTATCTTGTATCATCCGAAAAAAGGCGAATGTGATAGCAGATGCCTTGTAGAAAGGTGGAGAGTATGGGTAATTTGGCATTTATTCCAGATGAGGATAGGTCTTTGACTATGGATGCAGGCCTTGACTAATAGATTGGTAAGGTTGGATATTTCAGAGCCTAGTAGATTTCTTGCTTGTGTGTTATTGTGCAGTCGTCCTTGTTTGAGCACATTAGGGCTCACCAATACGATGATCCCCATTTTTTTGTTCTTAAGGACACGGTGCAGTGAGGTGGTGCTAAGAAAGTGGTTATTAAAGATGAAGGTGTTATGGAACTTCAGGTTCGGCATTTTTTTCCTAATGTTGATGGCTTGAGGGAGTTGATAGAGTGACATGACCCCAGATCCCACCAAAGGTCGTGATAGCGCCTAACCCGCTTGCTAGGAAAGCCAACACTCAAACAATAATAAAACAAAAGGCAGATTATTAAGCCTTTAACATGATCATGATATACTATAAAAGTGCAGTCTCAAAACTAATATATTGAAATACAATATCTGAGGTAGGGTCTAAATGTGACCACAACTATGTACAAGCCCAAAAGCCCAGTATCACAACTACCGCAAGCATATAACAAGAATAAGTAGAATCAACAAGATAACACTAGCTTCTGAAGCAAATACATAGACATAATAGATAAGTAGGGAAGGGGACTTCATGTGCTGTGAAACGGTCAAGTAGATTAGCTCACCACAAGTCTCCACAAAGCATCCTACACTGTTTGGTGAATGCCACTAACACCAGCCACAAAACCTGCACAAAACATAGAGAAGTGTAGTATGAGTACAAACTACAGTACCTAGTAATTATCAAGTCTAGCCTTTAAGAAGTAGTGGCAAGGGGTCGACGTCGACACTCACTAATAGTCCACTAATCAGATGAAAGTATAAATTAGATGTGGAACAAAATATGGTATCATCAATCGAGTATGAAAGCTCAAAACACAGTTCAAACAGAAAGTGGGCATGCTTTACAGATAGAAGAGATCAAATACGATAACAACATCTCAATCCTCATATAAGACATGATACATTTCAACATGTAATAAATTTGATGCATAAATCAAAGTATAAATATGCATGCTCTAGATCCTTTACCAATACCTCACAGCACAAATCCATGTGTGTGTAGGCCACGTGTCCAAACCAAGCACATAAACTCCTGGGTGCCTACGCTCACGGGGTCCAAGATAACATTGGTAATCACCTGACTCGGGAGAAAAGATCCATACCAAGCATTGATCATTTTATAATAATGATCAATAACCAATAATTAATATCCGCTCAAGTGTGCCAAAATCCTGAACTTTACTTAATAACCAACTCTCTTCTCATGCATATGTGTATGAAATGATATAATATAAGGGCACTGAACATGATAATAAGAATGCATATAAAAGCTCATATGGATAAAAGAGGGCTATTGATAATCATGTAACTTAATTTATCACAACGGCTCAACAAGCTATTTAGCATCCTCAAGTTTAGTCATATTATTTTCCATGAGTCAATTAAGCCATAAAAGACACCGAATCATGGAGCAAGTAAAACAAGTGCATGACTACGGATTTATAATAAGGCTCAACATGGAAAAAATAATCCTTTATGCTAAAATCAACAAGTTGTAACCTTAGAATGCTCCTAAATCATGATTATAAATTCTTGCGTAGTCATAGAATCAATTTGAACATGGATAATAATTTCACATAATCCAAGAAATCATAATTTAAGTTAACAATACCGGATAAGGTTAAAACCTAGCTGCAAATATATACTCACCGCCTCATATATACATGGATCCTAAATTATGAATCAAGTATCAAATAGATTACCTAGAAAGAATTCCCTCTTATAAGGATAGACAAGAGACTTACCTCTTTCAGGTAAGCTTAAATCAAGCAACAACCGCCTAACCATCCAAATTCAAGTGCAAATGACTTGAATCTAGTCAAAAGTAACTCATAACGTCAAAAAAGCGATAAGAAATAATTCAAAACAATAAAGATTTGATCTTTAATCAAAATCTCAAAAGTCAACAAAACCCTGGCCCACATGGTCAAACCTGAATCAAGGGGTAGATCCTGACTACTCATAACCTTATGAGTCCAAATATGTGATTAGGTTCCATAATCAAGTCCAAATCAACCATTAAATCCCTAATATACACCTTCTTAAGTTGTAGGTAAAATCCTAAATTTTACTTTAAAAATCCACGTTTTAGGTGTAAGAATCTATGGGGAGTAAAGACATAAAATCAAATCCAAGTGAAAATTCCTTACCTCCAATGTTGTACTGAAATAGTTCTTAAAATCTCCACCTCTCGAAGTCTAGAGTTCAAAATATGAGAGAATGGGAAAAATCCCAAAATAAATCTCTTAAGTGGACTGGCCAGGCATACCCTTCGTGATCGAGGTCCAAAGATTCGCAATCATGAAGCAAATAAGTTTTGTTGCCCCATAAACACGAGTTCCTTCTCGTGAACATAAACGCCGACATTCCCCAGCCAGGCCCTATCTCTACATGAACGCGTGAAATATCCACGTGAATACTAAGGCAATATTCTCGCTTGACTCCACAACATTGTGAACATGGACGCATGCATGCGAACACGATCCTCCTGCCCAATACACTATGCAAACGCGAAGCCCTGGTCGCGAATGCGAAGAGAAAAAGCTTACCCGCCAGCCTCCTTTCTCTTCCATCGCGATTCTTATCTCTGTGATCGCGAAGTGCTACTCCACACCAGAAAACCATCAGTTACAAATCGAAGGGAAATGGTCTAAAACTACCCCAAAATACACCCGATCCTCCCCAACCCCACCAACTCAAACTTCCAAAATGAGACTATATGACGACTAGATCGGTTATTTCGGGAATTTAAGATCCATTCAGTGGTTTAAAGTCATAAACAGATCCACGTTGTGTATATCGACCTGCGTGCATGGTTAGATCCAGTTACTGGGTAATTCGGAGTCGAATTAGGAGAAAAATTTTAGTTTTGGAAGCTTAAGTGAGGAAAGTTGACCGGAGGTTTGACTTTTGTGTAAATGGCCTCGGAATGATTTTTGGTTAATGTCAACGGCTTCGTGTGATGATTTTGGATTTAGGCGCGCGTCCGGAATTGGTTTTGGAGGTCCGTAGAGTGATTTGAGGTAATTTGGCAAAAGTTAGAATTTCGGCGATTTCGGCCGATAGGTGAAATTTTGATATCGGGCTCGGAATGGAATTCCAAAAGTTTTAATAGGTTCGTAGTGTCATTTGTGGCGTATGTGCAAAATTTCAGGTCATTCGGACGTGGTTTGGCAAGTTTCGGCATCGTTGGCGTACTTTGGAAGTTTAGAAGTTCTTAGGTTTGAATCCGAGGTTGATTCGGTGTTTTGGTGTTGTTTTTGATTTTCCAAAGGATCGACTAAGTTTGGGTAGTGATATATTACTTGTGGGAATTGTTGGTTGAGGTCCCGAGGAGCTCGGGTGAGTTTCGGATAGGTATGAGTTGTGTTGCGCTCGTTTTTGATGTTTCGGCGTCGTTTCTTCAAGAATAATTGGTACCAAATTAAGAAAATGAGCTCCAATTTCTGTTTTTATTAGAGCATTATATCTGTATCATAATTACGGAGCTATAGCAAAAAGAATTGTCGAATTTGGACATCGTATGAGGAAGTTATGCTCATTTTAGTGTCGGATAAGAGAGTTGGTGTTGGTGTTTCGCAGGTGCGAAGTTGGGTCCGCATCCACGGAGCCGCAGGTGCGCAAAATGGCCCGCAAGTGCGGAATTGACAGCTGGAAATGCGCAGGTGCGGGTATTTTGGTTGCACCTGCGAAAATCCCCGAGTATAGAAAAACCAGACCGCGTCATTTTAGTATTTTGAGCATATCTTGAGTTCTAAAGCTCCGATTGAGGTAATTATTGCGGCGTTATTCTCGTCTTTTCATCAGGGTTAGTATAAAATATTATTTTTTCATTTTAATATGATTACAGAAGTTCATTTTTTGAATTAATCCATGTTTTGATTGGAGAATTGGGGTTTTTATCCAAAACTTTTCTAAAAAGAATAATTGGGTTTGAACATCGATTTGGCATCGGAATTTGATGAAATTAGTATAGTTTGACTCATAATCGAATGGATGTTCGGAATTTATAAATTTTTTCGGGTTTCGAGGTGCGGGTCCGGGGGTCGACTTTTGGGTCGATTTTTATATTTTTGTAAAGATTGAAACTTTATTATCCTGAATAGTCCCTTACAAGTTTTATGTGTATTTTGAAGTTGTTTTAGAGTGTGAGCCGTCCAGAGGTCTTTTCACTTGAGAAGTCTATTTTAGAGTACCGGGTAGTCGTCGTCGAGGTAAGTATCTTGCCTAACCTTGTGTGGGGGAACTACCCTTTAGGATTGAGTCTTCTATGTTGATTGTAGTTCGCGTACGCGAGGTGACGAGTGTGTACTCAAACTTATTTGCAAATAGATTGCCTGTTAGGGAGTTTTGGGTCTTATGTTCCCCGTATATGAATTGAATTTGTTATATCTAAATTCCTGATTCCTAATCTCATCTCCTCCTGTTCAAGTTAGAAGTACTTGCCTAGCATTCCTTGTTTTTTATATGATCTTAATTGACTTAAATGAAGACTTTGTTTTTCCTACCGTTATGCTATGTCTTCCTTCATATGCTGCCTAATTACTGAGCATTGTTCAAACTGAGTTTATTCGGTGAAGCTAATTGTCTAAGTGAGATTGGTTATAGCTGATTTCCCTTGCCGGGATGATTTGGTTTCTTGGTTGCGAACTCGAATGTATAGAATCATTGTTGTATTTGTCTTGTTTTCCCCTCATTATGTTGTTCTCTCTCTGTGTTTGGCATTCCTCTCAGTGGCTACTTCTTATGAGCGAGTTGTTACCATTTTTGTGACTTAAGTCTTTGCATTGATTTGCTCATCGCACTTTGTATTCGGCATTGTTTGCTTTCACGCCGGTTATGGCAATATATGTTTTCTTTGTCGCATTCTGGTTGTTTTCCTCAGTGGTTGCATTGAATATTTAAATCGGGACTACGGACAGAGATCCGGGAGCTTTCCCCCTGTACTACATCACATATTTAAATTGGGACTACGGACAGAGATCCGGGAGCTTTCCCCTTGTACTGCATCGTATATTTAAATTGGGACTACGGACAGAGATCCGGGAGCTTTCCCCCGTACTGCATTGCATGATAAATTCTGAGTGGCGTACTGAGTTCCGGTAGTTTATGATTGAGGAGATTTGAATCGAAAGGTATAAATATATATAT
>ML307452.1:0-25725 GCA_005239505.1 Nicotiana paniculata | reverse complement strand
AAAAATCTAGAGATAAGGGAGGAAAAAGTGGTGATCCTCAAATTGATGCCAAAGCGATTTTGATCGTGCAATTACAATGTTTGCCCGGTGGATGTATGATGCAGGTCTTCCTTTTAATTGTGTTAATTATACTGACATTTTTGCTGCTTTTATTGAGGCCGTAGGCCAATATGGTCCAGGAATGAAGCCTCCAACTTATTATGAAGTTAGAGGGCCATACTAAAAACAGAGGTGGCAGAGGTGAACAAAATCGTGGAGGAGCACAAAGTAGAATGGAGCAAGTTTGGTTGTTCCATTATGATGGATAAGTGGACGGCGAGAAATGAAAAATGATCATCAATATCTTGGTGAATTCTCCTAAGGGAAGCATGTTTCTTGAGTTCGTTGATGCAAGTGACTCTTCGACTGATTCAACCAAAATGTACTCCTTGTTCAAGAATACAATAGACTCTATTGGAGCAGAAAATGTTGTTCAAGTTATCACAGACAACGCCAGTGAAAATGTTAAAGCTGGTGATTTGATATTTGTTGGGTACCCGCATATCTATTGGACACCGTGTGCAGCACATTCCATTAATTTGATCTTCAGTGACATTTTCAAGGAAAGACCCTTCAGTACTGTCTTTAATCAGGCAATTAGAGTGCATTCCTATATTGTTCAAATGCCTTTGTTATTGAACATGATGAAGAGATTCACTAAACAAAGAAGCTTGGTGAAACCTGCAAAGACAAGATTTGCTACTGCTTTCTTGACTTTGCATAGGATGTATGAGCAAAAAGCAATTTGAAGAAGTTGTTTGTTTCAAATGAGTACACTAGAAGTTATGGAAGGGAAGCTTGAGGGAAAGAATCTGCAGATATTATACTTTCTCCTTCATTCTGGAACAATGTGGTTCATGCATTGAAGATTGGCAGTCCTTTAGTTAAAGTGTTTCGTTTGGTGGATGGGGAGCAAAGGTCGCCAATGGGCTACCTGTATGAAGCAATTGATAGGGCAAAGGAGGCTATTCAAGCCTCTTTTAGTGATCAAAGAAAATACAAAAAAGTCTTTGATATCATAGATAAAAGGTGGGATAGTAAGCTTCATAGCCCTTTGCATGCAGTTGGACTTGTTTTGAACCCGGAACTATTTTATGACAATGAAGAGAGGATTCTAGGAGATGAACCTTTGTGGAATGGATACTATGAATGTATTGAGAAGTTGATACCTGAAAAATCCGTGCAAGATAAAATAACAGAGCAATTTAGTATTTATAGGGATGCTGAGCAACTTTTTGGAAAAAATATGGCGATTAGACAAAGAAAGACGAAGTCACAAGGTGAGCGAGTGCTTATATGTTGTTTTATAGTTAATAAGTTATTTCTTTATCAATATTATGTTTTGAAAATTTGTTCTACTTTTACAGTTGAATGGTGGAAGCAATATGGTCATTCCACTCCAGATTTACAAAAGTTTGCCATCAAGGTTCTAAGTCTAACATGTAGTTCATCCGGGTGTGAAAGGAATTGGAGCATGTTTGAGCATGTAAGAACTAAGAAGAAAGATTTAGTATATTGAGATAATTAAATTATATCTCAATTGTCCTAATCTTACTAATTACTTATTATTTGCAGATTCATACTAAAAAGAGGAACAAACTAACCTTGAAGCGTCTCAATGATCTAGTCTTCATTAAGTACAATAGAAAATTGAAGCGCCGTTACAACACTCGCAATGTAATTGATCCAATTAGTTTGGACAACATCGATGATGCTAATGAATGGCTAACTGGAGTCCCGGAAGATCATGCAGATGAAGAAGTATTTGAGGATACTTCTGATTTCACTTGGGGTGATGTTCCGGAGGCGCGTGGAATTGGGGAGAGGATTTATGGTTTGAGGGGGAGTACCTCAACTTCAAGTTCACAGAGGAAGGAAAAGAGGCAGCTACTTTGCCCCTAGTTGATGAAAAAGAAGAACTTGAAGAAGATGACAAGCAATATAATAATGAGAGTGGAATACTAAAATTTGACAATCTTGTAGAAGAATAGGATGCTCATTTTGTGCTTTAATTGATGCTACTCTTTAGTTTTTTAATTGAAGTATTAACATTTGCTTACAATTACATGTGTCGTCTATGCAGTATTTATTTTTAAAAAAAAATTTAAATTCCACTTCACTTAAAAAAAGCGAGTGTTTCGCTTCTCGCTTCTCATGAAATGGGGGTTATCGCTTTTCCTCGATCACGCTCTTCACAACACTGTTAATAACCAACTAAGACGTAACAGGTGAAATCATCTACCTTCCAGAAGCCTCCCCACCAAAACCTGCAAACATAGAAAGATGGAAAAATGTTTAGTAACATAAAATATCAACTGATCGAGCAATGTATATCTTGGTATGAAAAAATCAGCAAAACAGAAGCATGGAACATAAGCAAATATCTTTACCTTCCACCAAGACTACGGTTTAAAGCTCTTAAAAGCCATGGTTTAGGTCTTTGAGCCTCCTCTGCCCAACTCTTTTGAAACCTAAATAGTTTATCAGAATGTTAATATATCTGCTTCACCAAATTCGGTTGACTTTCTTTTCCCCAATAAGTTAGTCACTTTCTGATATTTAAATTAAATCTTAAATGATGAAACGAAGAAGGGAGCACATTTACGAGTTGTTCAGAGTTTCAGTGCGATCCCAAGTATCCAGTTTCCACACATCCTTTTCTGTTAATGGTCTTTTATAACCAAGTTGCATAAGAGGATTCATCCATGAAAAAGTAATTTCTGCATAAGAAAGTGAGTGGAAAATATCAGGTCCCTTGCAGCTGGATGCTGATTGAAAGGAAAATAACAGATATGCTATTAATTTATCCTCTCCTGAACAAGTTATTTCACGAATACTTTTCTTCCTTAAATAAGTAAAGGTAATTTCATCAATAGGCACACCAAGATGGAATCAAAAGCTTTATACTACATTGATTTAGCTGTGAGCTTCAGAAAAATCTAATTATTATGAGCAAAGGTATCTTTTCTTCACACAAAAAGTACAATAAAGATACAAAGTGACTCTTCACACTCTATGGAGAAACTGTCGACAGCTTTAGAACCTCGTTGCTCTTCCCTTTCCGAACTAACCAGCAAGCGCAAAGAGTAGGCCTGCTTTCCGTGCTTCCTTACTTCTATCTTCTTCAACCTCCACTCACCAGAGTATTCTCTTATACAACACCATGCCATTTTTGAGAAGAAAAAATCTACAGTTCATTTGTACATCTGCACAGAGTACCAACGCAAATACTATATATCTTCATAATGACTTTAAACATAAAGCGCCAGCTCACGACAATCCTCTTCTACCTTAGATATTTGCTACGACCATTCTTGGTAGCCCAATCCAAAAAGAAACCTCCTTTGGAACCTGTTTCCAGATGGAATTCCATATATGTCTTGGGTGACCTCCTTTGAAAATGCATGCATAAAAAAGATTTGGCTTCGAGCATCTTCCTCTTAGACTTTTTCCATAGCATACTATACTTTCCAATTACGCAAGGAATAACAGATGCATGATCACATAGATCCAAGGGCACAAATCTTCAAACTTGCCAAACTACAGACATCGAACCAAGTGCGAATGCGGTTACCCCTCCCCACTTCAAAGCAAATGAATTTGAGAAGATGAACTTCCCTTACATTATCCCCTTCCATGAACCCATCAGCAAGCTCATAGCTTCTTTCAGCAATACACAAATTAAAGCCAACCTTCGATTTTATTACCTGTACAAGCACATTTGTGTCCAAGTCTAACTATCTAAAAAAAATTAAACCCAACCTTTGAACCTGGATGGCATCGACTCCGCCAAATTCAAAATTTTAAAGGGTTTTCGGCCATCTCTAACTAACTACGTTACCATCAGATACACCAATTGTACCAGGAAGGACATACTAAAAAAATAGAGTTCCCCATATAAGTGGAACTTTGATGCCCCAGGAACCATCTTTGGAGAAAAGTAGTACTTAAAACTTCTGACAGACACGGCTTGTTGGCACCACAGGCATGGATTTACACACCAGCTTTTCCTTGTGCAAGAACTGTTATGTATAGTTCTCTCCTTAACCAATCTGGGATTTCTAGTAAGTCCTAGAATTCTCCCTATTTACTTTGCTTACCCTTTTTAGTGTCTACTTCCTCCAACTTGTTCACCATCCCTTTGTCCGTGCCAATCTTATATCCAACTATTTCTACACTTTGAAGCTAATGTTATGCCCAATATGAATAGTGACCTGATCCATAATAAGAAAATTTAGACATTTGTGCATGATGAAACTGCCAATTTGGGAGCTAATAACATATTTGTAGTCTCCCATCACACCAAACACTAATTTAAAACTCCCCATACCCCTCTCCCCAAAGAAACAAGAAATGAAGAGGTCAAAGTAGAACTTATCAACGAGACGCAAGCGTGCTGAAGTTCAAAGGTGGACATATACATCCGAAGATAGATATCACATTACTAGACGGATATTATTTTTCTAAAATATGACGCATCAGTGATCTGGTTAAGTACTCAAGTTTCCAGGATCTGCCCCCAGTTGGGAAGTACCTGAATTCCATATCAGCCGAAATCTGTGCTCATGTCATAATTAAACTTATGAAGAACGTTAAAACTTAAATTATTAAGTGCTTAAGAATTTCTAGTCACATACTGGCAAATATGTTGACATGCCTCTCCGGACAAATCTGCTCTGCTTCAGGAAGTTCTTCATATGCAGTGTTGTCGAAAGATTCACTTCGAAGTGGGGAGTAGCCGGGATAAGGATCCATATTAGGAATATAAAACAGCAGCAACAACCAAAACAATACCTACACATAAGAAACAATAAGAATGGACTCAGTTTAATCCTTTACTTAAAACCATGCGATCCAATAACTCCCTCATAAGAATGCACCCTTAACTTTCAAGAGTGCAAATTGGCAATCAAATATTGATACTTAAAAATTTAGTACGCTATCTTATTAATGAAAAGTTGAATTATCTATTCAGGGATAGACACAGTGCACTCGAAACATAGAGTGCCTACACGGAATGATGGATTTGTCTTCTCTAGTTTCAAGCTTCATTCAGTGCATCCTTCATAATATTTTGATCCAGGTTTGTGTAAAGAGAATTCACAATTTGGGCTTCAATTCAGTGGCATAGTGAGGTCTTGGTAATTTCAAGCATAAATTCAAATTAAACAAGAGCAATCTTTTATTATTTAATAGTTAAGAATGACAAGTGTCAATTTATATCAGAAGTAGGGAACCAGCCCTAAAACAGTCTCAGAAGAATTGGTGACTAACAGTCACTACATGGTTTGGGACAATATATTGCCAATGCTAATAAGGAATAACAAAGGAAGACCGATTCCTCAACATATACCGCACATCTAATATACCATTCATTTCATTTTATGTGTCTTAGTTTTGACTAGGCAAGAAGTTCAAGAATGCAAAGAAGATTTTTGAAACTTGTGGTCTTAAACAAAAAGTGTGTGTAACATACCAAATATAAATATATCCTTTGAATTTTGGTCCTAGACATGTCATGTTATTCCTATAAGGGAGTTTCATTAAGGGTAAAATGGGTTTATTGGAATAAAAACTTAACAAATATAAAAATGTGGCATTCTTTTTTAAACAAACTAAAAAAGAAAAGACTCAAAAATTGAAACGGGGGTAGTAGTTGCAATAACAATTTTAAATTTGGCACATCAAACTTCAGAATTTGTCTATGCAAAAAGATGTATAGTTCGGGAAATTGCTCACAATTGTAGCATGAGTAGAAAATATAAAAATGTGGCATTCTTTTTTAAGCACATCAAAAAGAAAAGACTCAAAAATTGAAACGAAGGTAGTAGTTGCAATAACAATTTTAAATTTGGCACATCAAACTTCAGAATTTGTCTATGTAAAAAGATGTATAGTTTGTGAAATATCTAACAATTGTAGCATGAGTAGAATGGCTGCTACTCATTCCTTATAACCAACTTCAAGAGGAAAAAAAATTTACTTCAATAGTATTGGGACCTTCTGGTGACACCATAAAGGAGTTTTATTGCCAGTCACATATTTTATTCTCTCATGCCCTTGGTCCTATTTGATGAATTTGTGTTTTCTTTCCCTTTTTAGTAAATTTATCATAACAAACCAAGAAAAGCTTTAATTCTGAGGGAAAAATTACTGCTAATGTACTCACAGATTCCAAACTTTCCTATTTTACCAGTAATACCAAAACCATTCACAAAAATGAAGTTTCTTCACTATAATGCAACTAGTTACTTTTAACACAAAGACCAGAAAAGGACTACCCCTGTCATCTTTTTGAATTCAGGAATATTTCATGAAATTTAAACACAGAAAGTAATAAAAATTCCTCTGTTCTGGGAAAATTCCAGAAACATGAAATACAAAGAAAATTGTGAAATGAAAGATAAAAGTAAGTTAGATCAAGACTCCAATAAGGTAAAGCAACTTTTGCTCCACAGATAAACTGCAGCGACTTCCAAACTTCAGTCCAATCATTAAGCTTATTTTCCCTTGTTTTTATTCCTAAGGTCGGATTCGGGTGGGTAGCTCGAACATTGGCACTTTGACAGGAAAGTCGATAGAATTAGTGGATACCCTAAAAGGGGGAAAGTTGATATTGCATGCCTACAGGAAACTAAACGGATAGGGCAACTGGAGAGATAGGTAACATGGATTATAAATTATGGTATTGTGGGATAGATAAAAATAGGAATGGGGTGGGAATTATTGTGTAACCAGGACTTAAAGATAAAGTTATAAGAGGTAAAACGAGTTGGGAATATGACTATTGCATTATGGCTTGTACGATAAAGGAGACAATCAATGTTATTAGTGCATATGCTCCACAAATACGCTCAAGTAACATTTCTTGACTATTCACATAATATGAACTCTAGAGCACATGAAAGATGATAAGAAACAAACCTGGACAGCAACCTCACTAATGTACAAATACAGTACTGATCTGCAGATAAAGATAGACAGCAAGAAAAGAGAAAGATATGAATGAGATTGTTCAAAACAGGTGAATATATCTGTTCATATCAGAATATTAAGAGCTTTAGAACTCAAATCTACAAAAAAAATAATGACCCCTGATATGCCACCTAAACATCAACCAGAAATGGCAGGCATTGACTAGTGATATTGCTCAGCTCCCACTATTTTTTAGCTTGTTTCCATAAAGATCATCATCAGAAGTAGAGCAGCGGTTTATATTCAGGACTTGTTCTTTTTATTTTCCTTTTCCGGGAAGGAATTATTGTTGACAAGCAGGGACCATCCTTAACTCACTATGAAAATTTACTTATACTTTTAATTCTTTCCCCTATTCCTCTTTTTTTTTCTTTTTCTTTTTTATTTTTAGTGTTAGGGGTTTCGGTGTGAGGGGTTAGGGATAAAATCATAGCCCTTGAATGAGAAAATATACTCATAGGTGATTCACAAGATTATGCTTAGGATGCAATTATAACTCTAATACTAAGCATGCTCACCGCGCACGGGAGAGGGGGGTTGTCGTTTTTTACAATCACAAAAGAGAATTGGAATTATTACCACACAATTTGGCAGTTTCAAGCACAGAGTGTAAAACTATTCAAGTGGTTACTGACAATAACACCCATTATGCACTGGCAGTAAGACAGGCACATGAAATATCAGAATAAGAACCTCCCACCCACCAACCAACCCACACAAAAAAAAAACCTTCATAAATTGTATAAGTTCAAGAACTATCTAAGTGGGGGAACAACATACCCATTATAGTACTCTTTCACCGTCAGGATAAGATTAAGCATCACCACGTCCCCCACCAAACTGTATATTACGCCAAACCGAACAAACCACCTGGCCTCACGGATATATACCTTTGTCTCGAGAACAATCATCACCAGCATAGAGCACCAAGCAAGAGCCTCGATAGTCAAAGAAATTATCTGAAGAACGATAATATGGCAAGAAGTTAGAAGTGGCATAATTCAAACTTATATATCTATATACGTCCCTCTGATAGTCAATATATTTATCTAGGTACTAGCCTACTGAACTCATACCCTTAAAGGAACTTTAATATTCATAGTATGCAATTCCAAAGTATTAGCTTCACAAGCCGCATATTTAATCTAAGCACACACTATATCATAGAAAGAGACCTACCTCATATGGGGCAAGACCAGGTTGTCCATCTACATTCAAGGCTGACATTCCCATGACCAATCTAAACAAAGGTTCAGCAGTGCAATAAGCAGCTAACAGACCCAGCATGTAGTTATAGTAATTTGACCTCAAGCGGAACCTTTGGACTGAGAGGTCTTTTGTCATTCTCCATAGTCGGTATAAGCATAAGGCTAAAAGGACTAGATGAGAAACAGAGATAACCACAGTATTTGTTCCGCATGGGGTATAAGCACCAAAGGCATTTTTGACAGCCTTTGACCACACACCATTTGCCACTGGTTGGCAATACCAATCCAATGGCTTGAAAGCCATTGTTAATGATACCCTGCGTAACCCTCTACAAGCCCAATACTTTCTTGTACTCTGTCTCTCCTTCAAATGAAAATCATGTACCTCTGCATCACCTCTGTAATTGGCCTGCAAGAATATAAGCTTATTGCTCTCAGCGTATCAAGCACATTTCACCCTATTCAGAGTCGTTTAATAATTTGACAATGACAAATGCAGTACAAGATTTTCAGCTTTATTTGCAAGATATAGGTCAACTCATTAACATGAGCGAATGTAGAGTACAGGCAGCAGGTACGTTCACGCCCAGTCCACTGCATTCGGCTATAATTACACAAATGTAGTTGAAAGTTTATAGTACAACTTATATACTTAAACTGAATTTGTACCAATTGCTAGAGAGTTGTGATGGGTATCATGCACTCCGCACCCACCTAGTTAAAATCTTGGGTACACCTCTAGTCATGAATTAGTTGCTCCTTGAGTATATCCTTCAACAAAGATCAACCTTTCGCAATTACAAATCTAACTTGAGAAGTTAATTCATGAATTATCTTTATCTATATCTTTTTGTTTTCCTTACAAATAGGATTTCACAACATCAATTTGTTTTCAGAATTTAACATCTCTTGAAAAAAAAAAAAAAAAAAAACTAGATTGAAATGTTAAAGTCCTGAAAAGAAAATGCATAAGTCAACTGATTCGTAATTGCAATCTCAAAGCAACACAATAAAAGTTCAAAGGATCCTTAAATACAAAAAAGAATATCCTCTCAATAATGTAGTTACCTACCAGCTACTAAGCAATAGAAAACAGTTTACAGTACAATTAGCATAATCACACACCTAGCACTCAAGGGTGTGACCAAGTGGTTAATAAGACGTTTAGCTTCAAATCCCGACAACGGCAAAAAAAATAGTAAGTAATTTCTTTTTATTTGGCTCGTGGAGAGTTACCCGATACCTATGGATAAGGTACCTGGTGAAATAGTCAAAGGTGTACACAAGTTGGCTCAAACACCACCGCCCTCAAAAACAAAACAAAAAGGCATAATCACGAATCACATTAAAATATGAATCCAGCAAAAGGACAATTTCTGAAATGGGAACCACATAAGTCATAAAATCTATATTTCTAGAAAAAAGGTAAAAGATTAAGCTAGATTTGAAGTCTTGGGAAGAAAATGTAGAAGTCAACCTCTTCAGAATATCAATCACAAAAAAAAAAAAAAAAAAAAATTCTATATTATTCAAGTCCCAAAAGATCAACCAAAACCATCCCATAAGCGGCTACACCGGCTTCTTTCTGTTTAATTGCCAATTTTGCCAGTGTTTAAATATATTATTCGGTGTTCAGTGTTGTCTCACGATAGAATAATGATTTGTGGATCCAAATTAATTTTGGAAAAACAAAGTGAAAAATGGAACTTCGTCAGCGATGACGATAATTTTCTAAAAAAAATTGGTACTCTATAGGAGGCTAATTCAGCGAAATTATTTGGTGAAGACTCAAGAAAATAAAAAAGAAATATTTAAAGGATAATTTAGGAGGGTGCTTTGGGTAAGCACTTAGCTAATAATAACTTGTTAGATTTATAAGTAGGCGTTTTGACATACAAATTATAATTTTTGAAAAAAATAGTATTTGAAGCGAAGTAGAAAAATAATATTTTAAATTTAAAATTATATGTAGATATACATTTCACTTTAAAAAATTTACCGTTTTGTAAGGTGGGGAAAAACATTTCTAAAAAAATTGAAAAAGTGGTCAAAGCTACTGTTTTGTTCTTGAAAAACTCATTTTCAAAAAAAATCTAAGAACTTGCAATATCTTATGGATAAATATATTTTAAAACAAAAATTAGAAAAAAGTATTATGGACAAACGGGGTCTATGTACTTTTTTGGTTTAATTATGGGTTTGCTAAACACTAAAAGCTTTAATAAGAAAATTAGTCAAAAGTTATAAGTTGGCCATTTTGGATTAACTTATAATTTTTTTAGTATATAAGCACATTTGTTCTTTCCCTGCAAGGTATTTTTAAACGTATACCTTATTTAAATAGTTTTAAGAATATTCAATCATTTTAGTAATAAAAAAAGTACTTATCAGTGTTGTTTGACCAAACAAACCAACTATATTATATATATATATATATATATATAATATAGTTGGTTTGTTTGGTCAAACAACACTGATAAGTACTTTTTTTATTACTNTATATATATATATATATATATATATATATATATATATATATATATATATATATATATATATATATATATATATATATAGTTTTCAAAAACTAATTTTAACACTACAAGTTCTTTCATATTTGTCGGCTACTTTTAATTAATTAAGTAAAATAATTAAAGTATAAGAGTACGCTACCAAAAGATATTGGCAATCATTTAGGAGAAATTCATGTATGGAGAATAGGAAAATATTAATTCTGAAATAAAATTGCTTTAAATCATATTTCAGTACTTAGATTATCACCCACAATACATCTCCACCGAAAATTAATACTCTTACCTTTTTGGCAAAACTTATTATTTAAAGTTGTTGAAGGATTCAACATATTGTAATAATTAATGGCACTCCATATTAAATGATAAAATTCGACATATTGATGTGAATGACCTTTAATAAAACGGAAATGGGTCAAATGTACCCCTGTACTATTGAATATAGTATATAAAAAGACCCCGTTATACTATTGGTACTTTTGAGTCCCTACCGTTACTGTTTTGAATATTTGTACCCTTTCATTAACGGAGGGGACACGTGTTTAATTTCTGTGCAATTTTCAGAACCAAGTTAAATACCCATCTCACAATTAAGACCCGACCCACCCATTTCAATAACCCATACCACTTAAATGAAAACCCTCGTCTGTATCAGTTCTATTTCATTATCTATTTCCTCTCCACACTGAAATTGTGTCTTCCATATTTTGTTGTTTCCTCCATAGTTGAACTTGAATTCGCCTGTATCTATTCGATTTTGTTTCTTTCCCTTATCAATTTAGGCTGGATAAGTGGGTACTCAATGTCTGAATTCAGTTGTTCTTCGAAAAGGAGGTGCTTTTGTGGTGATATTTCCAACCACTTCACTTCAACTACTGTTTATAACCCTGGTAGGAGATTCTATAAGTGCGCGAAACCTGAAGTAAGTGATATATATCTACAGATTTATATAATTTTGACATTAACAAAATTTCAATTTTATTAGTTTTCTCATTATATGTTGTCTGAATTTTGTTTGTAAGAATGAATTATGTGGTTTTTTGGGAGTGGCAAGACGAAGTCTTACCGGACAGAGCTTTGGTTGTAATTAACAATTTCAAGTCGAAGTTGAATGTTGCTCAAGTTCAACTTAATACCCTGAATAAGGCATTGGATGTGTGCAAGATTGAAAGGGACAGACTGATGCAAACAGTGGATGCATTAGAGGCTATAAATATTGTTGAAGCGAACAAAGCAAGAGAGTTGGAAGAAAAAATGTTGAAGTTTAAGATGTTCATTATAATTTCATGCGCGCTATTTGTTGGATTTGTTACGGCTTTCTTGATGAAATGAAGCTCTGAGTATGTAGTTATTGTGTTGGTGGACATTATGTAGTATTTTGGAATGAAGTTTTTTATTCCATTACTTTATTTTGTATTTCGGATGAAGTTAATTGCAATGAAGTCTTTGATTTCATGTCCTTTGCGTTCAGTTCTTACTAGTTAGTGTGTATAAAAAGGTATTGATTGCAATAAGAGCTTTGGTTCTCGTCAGTTAGCTTTGTTGCACCAGTTGCTTGCATTAGTGTAGTAATTAGTTGCATATTTCTAGTGAACACAACTGCAGAACTGCATATTGGTGCGCCTATATATTTTGAGTAAACTAACTGCAAAACTGCAGAATATACCTACATATTTCCTTAACTATACTAACTGTAGTAATTAGCACAACAACAGAAAATACAAAATGTACTAATAGCGGTAACTATACCAACAGAAGTAACTATACCAACAGCAGAACTATACCAACAACAGTAACTACGGAAAAACATCAGTAACTATACCAATTCAAAATGTACCATCATTGACATTAAACATTAACCATCTAAATGTACTGTCACAAGCAGTAAATACATGTCTTGATAATTGGATGCCATTCTATAACCCCAAAAACTTACAATACTAAGTTATAAGATGATATCCATTTCAAGTTTCAGTACCAACAACATCAAAGACCATTAAATACTACAAAAGTATAGTCGGATTGCACTAATTACATCCCAAAAACAAAACAAAATAGTCCCAAACTTGAGGTTCATTTTCCTTTCCTTGCTTGCAGCTTCCCAATCCTTTGTTTCCTTTGCTTCTCTAGTTGATTCCCAGTTGTAGCAGAATTTCCCTTCCAGGTAATTGATGGTGGTGTATATGGAAGATCTTTGGGCTCACTAACACCATTGGTGTCACCTGTGAAGTTAATTGATCTTGTCCCAGTTGGTATAGCTATTTTGTGCCTCTTTTGAAGTCTTGTCATAATTTCTGATATAGTCATCGGCCTAACAACAACATCTTCATCATTGTCAAGTTCTG
This sequence comes from Nicotiana paniculata, assembly GCA_005239505.1. Taxonomy (NCBI): domain Eukaryota; kingdom Viridiplantae; phylum Streptophyta; class Magnoliopsida; order Solanales; family Solanaceae; genus Nicotiana; species Nicotiana paniculata. The sequence goes on along the minus strand of ML307452.1, from coordinate 12,627 downwards.
GGATGTTAGCATCTACATTCTTGCTTGACTGCCCAACTCTCCTACATGTAGATGTTGGTATAAAGGTAAATTTTGTGCCTTGACTGCAGTGGCGGACCCAAGTGGTGGCTAGAACCCCCTTCACCAAAAAATAATATTATGTATATGTATATATTATGATTAAAACTGTATAAATTTTGTATAATATTTATTTGAACGCACTTGACAATTACTGTTTTACGATTAAAGTTATATACTTTTAAGATTGAACCCGCTTGCACAAAATCCTGGGTCCGCCACAACTTGACTGGGTTGAGATACTGGAGGCGCTGATAAGCTTATATATTCTTTTGTTTCCTCATCTATTAAAGATCTTTGCTTCTTTTGAGGTTGTTTTGCCTTGCCTTGCCTTTCCCCTTTGATGGCTGTTAAACAAAGAAGATAATTGAGGTGATATACACATATAATTGAGGTAATATACACAAACACAAATAAAACTAAATATAGCTAGATAATTGAGGTTCATTTACCATGCCACAGGTCCTTGCATTATGGTCTGATTGTCCACATTTACCACAAGTCATCACCCTACCCTTTCTGGACAAAAACCGCCCTCATTTCCTTTTAATTGCTTCATTCTTCTCCTTGTCCCTTTTAACCTTTGGCCTGCCAGCCATCTTCACAAAATTTGGTGGTTCCATTGCTTGGGAAGGTTCAATTTTCCAAAAAAATTCACCTGGAACAGGCTGTACCTTGTGTTTATAAGTCATTAAGTATGCCTCCTTGCTAAACCACCAAGTCATTCATGTTAGTGAGTCTATATTCTTATGCAGCATAGCAGAAATAGCATGAGGGCATGGGATTCCAGTAAGGCCCCATGCCCTGCAAGTACACACCCCCAAATCCAGCCTAACACAATGTTTATCACCTGCCTCAGACACTTCATACTCATTGTCACCATTTGCATTTACTTTACAATATTGACCAATCTGTAGATACTCACTATACAGTTGCATGCTTTTTGGACTGAATTCAGCAACCCATATCTTCACTTCATCTTCATGTATCCTTATCATGTTCATGACCTTGAGTCTTATATCCTCCAACATCTTAATTATTGGCTTAAATCTAGCATCCAGAATCCATTTGTTAAAGGATTCAGTCAGATTGTTATCAACTAATGATTCTTGCATACAGTATCCAAGTAAGCTCTACACCAAGTTCGAGGTGGATACTTCAACAGACCCTCAGTAGATTCCTTCTTTAATTCTCCTAATTTCTTTAGTTGATCTTTGAATTCTTCTTCATAAGTGTCCCATGCACACCACCAAAGCAGCTTCTTGTGTTCTCCAGTGTTAAATGATTTGCACCAGTTGGCCTCAATATGCCTGACACATAATCTATGGTGTGCTTCTGGAAGGACAGATCTGACAGCTTCAGTTAATCCCTAGATATTTTCAACCAAAAAAAACTTGTATCAGATAGTGGGCATAAAACACCAAGTAAATGACAAAAGAAATACAATAAAACGGGAAAGTTACCTTTTGCATGTTTGATATGAAAGTGATCCCTTCACCATTGATCACGCTCAACTATGTCTAATAAAAGACTAAGCGGGTGTTGCAATTATAATCTGAGGTATTAAGCCCAGAGTCGATCCCACAGGGACTTCACGTATCAACTAAGTCCTTAGAATACACAACTGTTACTCAGTCAATTCTCTCAAGACTTTTTGAATATAAATTGGTGATGTTTACTAGTTCTACTGACAATAATAATAAACAAATGATTACTAACAATGTGTTATAGACAATTATGATAAAGGTATAAGGCTATGGTTTCCCCCCNTATATTAATATCACCATAAGTTTATCCCCTAACGGGTTCCACCAAAACCCTAGATTAAGAAACTTAGCTACTCATATTCATAAGAACCAATTCTAAAATAACTTGCATAACTGAACTACAAAATAATAAATAAAAGCAATAAAAATCAATGCTTGCTTCACTGAGTAGTAATCCACACGTTGTTCTTCACTCTAATGGCTTGGATATTTTCAAATTTGTGTTCTTGGGTCTATTTATATGTTTGGGATAAACCCTAACCGTGTAGGGGACTTCTATTCCAACCGGAAAACACTTAAATTCTTCAAAACTCGGGTTTGACTGGATCAGGAGCCAGGCTTTACAGCCCAAACGCCCGGCTAAAGCCTGGTGTGGTTAGGCTTTTCAGCTCAAACGCCCGGGTATAGCCGGCTTCACTCTTTTTTGACTTTTGCGCGTATTTTAAACGTTTATGCTTCCATTCAACTAGGCTTCCATTTCCAATTCACCTACACATAAAATAAACCCAATTAGGCACATACAAAGTGTATTTTTATCATTAACTTACATCAAATGCAAGGCATATAACGTGTTAAACCATGAATTCTAGCCACACATAAACACCCCACACTTAAACATTTGCTCGCCCTCGAGCAATCACTCTACACTCATGTACACAACTTTTTAAGCAAATCCCTTTAACACGTTATACCAAGAATATTTAAAACGGTTTAAGCACAAAGGTGTGACATCCTCGCCTCAATAGTCAACTCATGTATACCATGCTTTATTCACAATCAACTCACTACTCTATCTTAGAGGTCAACAACATTACCTTTCCTTTGTGAATTATGTGCCCTCACCAAATCAAAGAGTTAGTTCCACACACAATGAAATTCAAGAAACTTAGGAACTCAAGATAGAAAGAATTTTCTCACTCTCAGAAATAACATTCATATGCCACAAAAGATGCACTATAAGCTTGCCCGTAGTGTATTACTCTACTAATCGAGCTCATTCAGTCTAGGATCAATTAGGACTTTTATTTGGTGTAATGTAGGCTGCGGGACGGGTAGGATACATTTAGATATAAGAGTGACTACACCTCCTTAAGCACTTTTAATACACATACTTCAGCTTTTCAACCTCAAACTTATATTAAACCAACTCCACCTTCACATCAATGTTAATACCCCATACTTCTTTAAGCACCAATACATTAAGAGTCACCACTTGTCATGTACTATATATTTTTGTTTTTTTTTCTTTCTCTTTTTTTTTTCCAAGTGACTCTTACTTTTCAAAACAGTGCACCTTTCTCCTTATTTCAATTATTCCCCTCAAAAACCAACCTACCACCCCACACTTTAATTTTTCCATATTTCATAACATTTCCAGTGCTTACGAGAGGTGACAAGGTTCAAATATATGATCAATTCAAATAAAGGGGTATGACTTGTAATGTGGATGCCAAAGAAACAGGATTATAGGCTCAACGGGGTTAACTACGATACATAACAATTAGGTGGGTAAAATATATATAGCTGGCTCAACAAAGAAATGCCTATATCCATTCCAAGACTGAACAAAACTTCTATTTTGCTTTGCACACACACGGGGCACGTTCTAGACATCAAATGCAATGCACAGAATAGCCTACAAATCTCACACACACATGGCACATAGCTCACTCAGGATCAGATCTATCACGACACTCCAGTTAAAGCAGTTAAGCAAATCTTAAGAATTCCTGATTTAAGGTATTTATCCTAGAGTCAAAAGATTGAGCCTAAGCGTCACAACCATAGTACTCACTATTCTCAAGGCATTAGCACGTTTCAAGATATTGCTACTATTAAGCCCTCAACCATGTGGTTACTACTCCTAAAAATTAAAAACTACCTACACCCGGTTCAATTAAAAACCCTTGGAAAAGAACCGCGGTCCAATGAAAAACCAAGGGGGATTTACTACACTACCTAAAACAAAAAAAATCATTTTGGTATTTCTTTTAGACTTACTTCTCTCAAGAAAATTGTCTAATAGATCCATCGTCGGGAAGAGTCTACATATTTTTTTTAATTTTTTTTTATACTTAGTTCTACGTAAAATAAATAACTACCAAACAACTTTAAATAAGCAAAAACTACCAAACAACTTTAAATAAGCAAAACTTTAACTTACCCAATTTCACAACAATAATTTTACAACAACACACACATATATATATAGCACCCCACACCTAATTCATGCAATGTCCCCAGTGCATCAAGTATAGACAAAGCAAAAAATAATAGTAAGGCGCAAGAAACTCCCTGGTCATTAAGCGTCCTCATCATCGGACGCTCTCCATTCCTCTTCATATTCATCTTCTTCATCATCTTCGTCATCAGAGCGCATCGGCTCAGCATCAGAATCTTCCGATGTGTTTATATCTTCATCATCTGGGAGCCTGTATCCCTCACCTGCTCCTATCATCTGTTGCGCATGCGCATTGAGCGGGTATCTCTGATCCAACTCATCCCTTTCATCAACTGATGCTGGACGACCTCCTATGCGCAACTGTAAATCCATCATCCCATAGAGATGGGCCATGAAGCAATCGTCCCGCGCATAGCGCTCGACATTGGTCAGTGAAGATTCTTCTTTCAACCTTAAGCCAGTGATGTCTGATTCGCGGGTGAGTTGTTGATCAATAATGTGGTCAAAGTTGGGATCAACCGCTACCTTTTCATTTAGCAGGAACTGAGTCAGGAAATTCGGGAAAGGGATCCGATCAATTCTATTACTGGAACGCACCAGTCCTATTTGATATCGCATCAGATGACCCACATTTACTTGCTGCCTCATCATGAGGAAGTAGAGCACACAAATCCTCTCTCGGCTTATTAAAATGTCATGGTTGCACGGTAATATCCGTGCATTGATCAATTTAAGCCATACTTGTGTTTCAGCCTTCATCTTTTTCTTAGGAAACCTTTTATGTCGATTGGTGGCTCTATCCCGAATCCAAGCAGCCCTGAACTCAACCCCACACAGCGTGTGCTTCTCTTTATAATTAGGATGTCGAATGAATTGTTCAAGAGGCTCCACCGGAACATTTGGTGCACCTAGAAAGTCGCATATGGCCTTGGCCGAAAAATCCACCAAATGCCCACGAATCGTCACCAATTCTTCCTTGTCATTAGGATCAAATCCTGCATAGAATTCCCGGACTAAGTTGAGATTGATATTACCATTATGTTTGAACACATATCCTAGACCCAATTCATGGATGCTCCTCCATATTGCCGGGAATTTAATTCTAAGACTCCCCTCCTTAATGGCCCCTTCAGGATGGACATGCTTAGGCTTGCAACGTGCATACCATTTCCTGGAGTGTACTGGTATGCTGTTGATACCATATTCACCTTGGCCAACGGTTTGCCGCCTCATAGCAGCCACAACAGTTACTGCTTCCTCACCAGTCATGCTAGAAGTAGCATCTCCCCCTTTCCTTTTCTTTTGATGTGGTGGGGGTTTTGATTTGGTTTTCGGTAGGGCCGAAGATGTGGCCTTTACCTTGCCGGTAGCTCTTCTGGGTAGCATTGTTGGACCTGCACAAATTATCAGTCGTGAGTGAGTGTCGCAAAGTATATACTATCCATTTTCTCCTTTTGCCAAGGTTACTCAGACTTCACCTTGGCGAGTTTATGATAATTGACACACATTGCTACCAATGGGCTTCTCGTGAGCCTCTTTCCACTTAAAATTTCATGGAATTCAAGATGTCTGACGCTGGTGGTGTGTTTCCCAGAGACTGGGGCTCCAAACGGGACATGTATATCCATTGAGGCATTACATCGAGCACTTGGCTGGCACAATTTCCATGGGAGATCTTATGGAATTGAGGGACTGCCTCATGCACCCAAATCTGTTTGGGGTTCCATAATACCACTTAGCTTCACAATTTCAGCCCATTCCTAAAGGGTTTTGGGAATTGGGGTTCATAACAACATACAACATGACTAAGAACTTCATAAACCCATAAAAATTCACCATGAAATCAAGCGTACACCTTTCATATGTGTAAATTCGAGTTAATAAAGGATAGGACTAGAATCATACCTCAACGATTGATGTGTGTTAGCCGGATAAAGTACCCCACAAAATTTAACCTGTGCAAATCGTGTGTGTGTGTTGTGGGTGTTGATGATGCGAAGTAGTGAAGATGTGTGTGTCAATCTATGTGTTTTGGTGTGAGTATGACAGACAATCTGTGTAGTGAAGTCTTGATTGTAGTGAAGATTTGTGCTAGGGGGTTGAAACTTGCTTGAGAGAGAGTTGGGAGATGCATAAATAAGAAGAGGGGACTTACCTGGCGTTAGTCGAGCGTTTGAATCAAAAATCCCGGGCACTCTGGTGTTAGCCAGGCATTTGGGGCTTAAAGCCCGCTCCCACCTGGTGTTTGCTAGGCGTTACACCCATAACGCCAGAGGCCCCCTGGCGTGGCGTTTGGGGCTTAACGCCTTGGGTCTCCTAGATTTTGCTTGGCATTTTAGGCTTAAGGCCTGCTTGACCCGGCTATGTCCCAACCTTCCGTCATGCGAAAACACTCCTCCTATCACCCGAATGCACTTGCAAGCTCGTTAGTATCGATAATTACACGAAATCTAGATACACTAAAATTTAATTACGCATTGGGTTGCCTCCCAACAAATGCCTTATTTAATGTCGTGGCACGACGATTACAACAAATCAATAGGTTTCCTCCTATGAAGCGCCTGATTTAACGTCGCGACACGACGCATCATAAACGCCATTTAAGGATCGTTCAGTGTTTTAGGTTCACCCAGATGCACAATAGCCAACATATTAGCTTCATTCATTCCCATATACCTTTTTAATCGTTGTCCATTGACCTTGAAGGTGTTAGACTCATCCTCAGCAGTAATCTCCACAGCACCATAAGGAAATACGTTGACCACTTTAAACGGGCCAGACCATCAAGACTTGAGCTTAACCGGAAACAATCTTAATCTTGAATTATACAACAATACCTTGTCTCCTGGTTTGAAATCTCGGTCCACAATGTTTTTATCATGTAATCTCTTCATTCGTTCCTTATAAAACCAGGTGCTTTCAAATGCTTGTCCTCTGAACTCTTCTAACTCGTGTAATTCTGTTACTCGATTTTCTCTAGCAGTATCGAAATCCAGATTCAACTGCTTCAATGCCCACCAAGCTCGATGTTCTAATTCCACGGGCAGGTGACAGGCCCTACCAAATAACAACTTGTATGGAGACATACCGATTGGTGTTTTGAATGCGGTTCTGTAAGCCCATAGGGCATCATCAAGTTTCTTCGCCCAATCAATTCTTGTGGCGTTAACTGTTTTGGTTAGTACACTCTTTATTTCACGGTTGGAGACCTCAACCTGCCCACTAGTTTGGGGGTGGTATGGGGTTGCTACCTTGTGACGTACATCATATTTAACAAGCAACTTTTCGAAGACACGATTGCAGAAATGCGTGCCTCCATCACTTATAATGGCCCTTGGGGTCCCAAAGCAGGTGAATATATTGTTCTTTAAGAACCCCACCACCACTCGTGCATCATTGGTGGGGAATGCTGCAGCTTCTACCCATTTGGACATGTAATCTACAGCAACAAGTATATACTTATTGCCATATGAGCTGACAAAAGGACCCATGAAATCTATCCCGCAAACATCGAATACTTCTACCTCTTGTATCGGATTCATGGGCATCTCATGACGACGGGATATGTTCCTCGTCCTTTGGCATTCATTGCAGCCCTTCACCCATTGATGGGAATCTCTGAACACAGTAGGCCAATAAAACCCGGCCTCCAACACTTTAGTTGCTGTTCGGACTCCTCCGAAATGTCCTCCATAAGGTGCTTCGTGACAAGCCTGCAAAATAGCAAATTGTTGTATCTCGGGGACGCACCTCCGAATCATATTATCAATGCAAATTTTAAGCAAATAAGGTTCGTCCCAATAGTAGTTACGGCTATCACGATAAAATCTTTTCTTTTGCACTGAGGAGAGCTCATAAGGGTCAATGTCGCTTGCCAGGTAATTAGCAATGTCTGCATACCATGGCACTTCTCCCACATTTGTGGCTAGCAGTTGCTCATCTGGAAAGGTTTCCAGAATATCCTCAGATTCAGGTACATTTTCAGAACCTTCAAGGTGTGATAAATGATCAACGACTTGGTTCTCCATTCCCTTTCGGTCACGAATCTCCAAGTCAAACTCTTGCAAAAGCAGCACCCAACGAATTAGGCATGGCTTAGACTCTTTTTTCTCGACCAAGTATCTAATGGCTGCGATCAGTGTATACGATCACTTTTGACCCGATCAGGTAGGACCTGAATTTGTCAAATGTAAATACTACAACCAACATTTCTTTTTCTGTTACCGTGTAATTCAGCTGAGCTCCACTCAATGTCCTACTTGCGTAGTAAATTGGGTGCATTACCTTATTTTTTCGCTGATCCAACACGGCTCCTACAACATAGTCACTTGCATCACACGTGAGTTCGAACGGTTGCTCCCAGTCTGGGAAACTATAATCGGTGCAGTGACTTGCTGCTTCTTTAGTTCATCAAAAGCTACCCTGCACTCATCAGAAAACACAAATGGGTTATGTTTTTCTAGTAACTTACAGAGAGGGTTGGCAATTTTGGAGAAATCCTTGATGAATCGCCGGTAGAATCCGTCATGTCCTAGGAAGCTACGAATAGCTTTGACTGACGTGGGTGGAGGGAGTTTTTCAATCACTTCTACCTTAGCTTTGTCCACTTGAATAACTTTACTTGAGACCAAATATCCCAAGACGATTCCCTCTTGTACCATGAAGCGGCACTTCTCCCAATTCAGCACTAGGTTCGTCTCTATACACCTCTTTAGTACACGTTTTAGATTTGCTTGGCATTCATCAAACGAATTTCCCACCACTGAGAAATCGTCCATGCAGACCTCCATAATATCCTCTACCATGTCTGTGAAAATGGCCATCATGCACCGTTGGAATGCTGCAGGTGCATTGCAGAGGCCAAATGGCATCCTCCTGAAGGCAAATATCCCATATGGGCATGTGAAGGAGGTCTTTTCCCTATCCTCCGGGGCAATAGAAATTTTCTTGTACCCCGAATACCCATCAAGGCAAGAAAAGTGAGACCTCCCTGCTAACCGGTCGAGCATCTGATCAATGAAGGGAAGTGGGAAGTGGTCTTTGCGGGTGGCAAGGTTCAGCTTTCTGTAATCCATGCATATTCTCCAACCCGTGACAGTTCTAGTGGATATCAACTCGTTTTTATCATTCTTGACTACTGTCATACCACCCTTCTTTAGTACACACTGTACTGGGCTAACCCAGCTACTGTCGGAGATGGGGAAAATGATTTCCGCATCTAACCACTTTATAACTTCTTTCTTTACCACTTCCTTCATATTTGGGTTCAACCATCTTTGATGTTCCCTAGAAGGTCTGTGTCCCTCTGCTAGGAGAATTTTATGCATGCAATAGGCCGGGGTGATCCCTTTGATATCTGCCATCGTCCAGCAAATGGCAATTCTGCATTCAGAGAGTACCTGTAACAACTGTTGTTCCTGCACATCTAGCAACCCAGATGAAATAATAACCGGTAATGTAGAGTTAGGTCCAAGAAATGCATACCTGAGGTGCGCTGGTAAAGGCTTCAGCTCTAACTTGGGTGGTATTTCAACTGAGGGCTTGGCTGGTGGGATCTCTCTCTTTTCCAAGTGTAATGGTTCAATTTCAATAGCCCTCGACCATGTCCTTTTTCCTTCCAATGCTAATACCCATTCTGCTAGCTCTTCACCATTCATATCATCTAAGTTCATCAAACATGCAGCCAAAGGATCCCTAACAGTTAGGGCTGCATTATCTTCTTCCAGGATCATGTTCACAGCATCAATAAGAGAGCAGTTGGTGAACTCACTTGGTCGCCTCATAGACTTCTGCACGTTGAACGTGATTTCTTCATCATTGAGCCTCATCTTAAGCTCACCAGTCTCACAATCGATGAGGGCTCTGCCTGTGTCCAACAATGGCCTTCCCAAGATTATGGGAATTTCCTCATCTACTCGACAGTCTAGGATCACAAAGTCAGCGGGGAACACAAATTTCCCCACTTGCACTAACACATCGTCCAGAATACCCGACGATCTCTTTACCGTCCTATCAGCAAGTTGCAGCAGTATGGAGGTGGGCCTGGCTCTACCAATCCCAGTCTTTTATATATGGCCTGCGGCGTTAGATTAATGTTGGCTCCCAAGTCACATAGGGCTTTGGCGAAAGAGAAGTTGCCAATGATGCAGGGAATTGTAAAACTCCCTAGGTCAGCCAACTTTTCAGCAATAGGACGTGTCACCACCGCACTACAAGTCTGGGTAAGAGTGACAGTAGCCAGATCTTGGAAGTCAAATTTTCTGGAGATCAAGCCCTTCATCATTTTAGCATAGCCAGGCATTTCATTGAATGCATNTTTTTTTTTTTTTTTTTTTTTTTTTTTTTTTTTTCTGTTATCTGTTCTTTTTCCTTTTCCACCACCATCTCAACTGCTGGCTCTGTGATTTCCTCCAGTTCTTTCTCAGCTTCACCTTGATTATTAGATTCTCCTTCAGCTAGTTGCCCTGTGCCCTTAGTCAATGGAGTCGAGTCATCAATTTCAATAGGTACCTGCACCAGTGTATTTGTCTGCCCACTTTCATGATTCCTTTCTTGTTCTAGGTCCAGGTCTTTTCCATTACGGAGAGTAACTGCCATTAACTATTTTGGGCCCTGGTCCCTTGGATTCACCTGAGTATCAGCAGGTAAAGTTCCATGAGGACGCTTGTTAACTGCATTTGAAATCTGCCCCAGCTGCATTTCGATATTTTTAATAGCTGAATCATGGGCATCCACTCTTTTGCTGATCTTAGCATTTGACCCAATAACCTGCTGCATCATAGCTTCTAACCCGGAGAACCCATCCTCTTGCCATCCCCCCTGTTGTTGCTGAGGAGGGTAGTATGATTGCTGCTGATTCTGATGGTTATACCTGGACGATCTCTGATATGGTGTTGCATTATCTTGTGGTATCATTACACCCATGTTGCCACTATTCTGCTGTTGGTGAGGCGGTCTATATGGTTGAACTTGCTGACCCCAGTTCTGACCCCTTGTCTCTGGTGTTCGTAATTTGACACATAATTCATATTTTCTGGATAAGGAGGGTGATCACATTCTGCATTCCAGTGATTACCAAGTGGTTAACTAATGCAAAATGTGCTTAAGCCCCCATTGGTTGTGTCTACGATGTGTACCTGCTGCTTTTGTCATGATTCCTCCACCTTCTTTGTAAGTATACTCATCTGTGTTATCAAGGTGGCCACGTTCTCTGCAATAGTATTGGATGGGTCAAATGGCACTGAGTGAACTACAGGAGTAATGGTTGCATTCCTTGTTGTCCATCCTGAATTCTGTGCCATTTTATCAAGTAAGATTTCACTTTCTCTCCACGTTTTGCTCAAGAATGCCCCACCAGCTGAAGCATCAACATTTGCTTTAACAGTATCAGCCAAACCCATATAAAAACGATGCCCCAACATCTGCTCTGGAATACCATGATGTGGACAGATAACCAGCATCCCTTTAAATCGTTCCCATGTCTCTTGCAATTTTTCAACTGGTTTCTGTCTGAAGCTCAAGATTTTCATCAATTTGTTGGGCAGTTTTGTTAGGTGGATGAAACTTGTTCACGAACTGCTTAACTAACTCCTCCCATGTGGTAATGGAATTTATGGGGAGTGAGTTTAGCCAAGTCTGGGCAGCTCCAGTCACTGAAAATGGAAACAACAATAGTTTTATTGCCTCTTGGGTGACATTTGGCTGCCTCTGTGTTTTGCAAATTGACAGGAAGTTTTTCAAATGCTGCTGGGGGTCTTCGATGTATGAACCTGAGAATGGTACCTTGTTTTGCAATAAGTGCAGCATATTATTTGTTATCTGGAAGGACTCGGCCTGTATCTAAGGGACTAGTATCGCAGTGGCCAAATTCTTAGCTGTGGGTTGTGCCCAGTCATATAAAGGAGCCTCTGCCCCTATTTTAGCGACTGAGTCTACCACATCATCCCCATGATTGTTCATGTTGTTTGGATCTTCCATGTTGGGTTCAATTTGTTCAATTGGTGGTTGCTGTTTGCTTTTTCGGTTGGTCCAGTTTAGGGCCTTGAAAACTTTCTCGGGGTCTAATAAGGCTTCGACTACTTCACCAGTTCTCGATGAGTTTCTAGGCATGCACCTGCAACACGTTAGCAAACGTTAAACTTTCAACGTATAAATGAAAATTTGAAGAAAATTTACTATATTTTAGAATTTTGTATTTCTTCCAACTCAGTTGATAACACCGTTAAGTCCCCGACAACGACGCCAAAATTTGATCACACTCAACTATGTCTAATAAAAGACTAAGCGGGTGTTGCAATTATAATCTGGGGTATTAAGCCTAGAGTCGATCCCACAGGGACTTCACGTATCAACTAAGTCCTTAGAATACACAACTGTTACTCAGTCAATTCTCTCAAGACTTTTTGAATATAAATTGGTGATGTTTACTAGTTCTACTGACAATAATAATAAACAAACGATTACTAATAATATGTTGTAAACAATTATGATAAAGGTCTAAGGCTATGGTTTCCCCCGTTAGTGAACTTACTTCTCGGATATTTCATATAACTCAATTAATTATCTCTATCAATCATGAGCACTCTATCTACCATAAATCTCTCTCAAGTAATTATGATAATT